>PVLA01002033.1:0-213287 GCA_004027455.1 Hydrochoerus hydrochaeris
TGGGACCTGTGGCAGGAGTGTGTGGCTGAAAAAGCTGGCTGCTCTTTTCAAAGCAGACAGGAACAAAAGGGGAGTAGAGAGTCCAGGGTCCCACACTCACAGTATGTGAATTTCCCTCCTCTAGTCCTACTTCCTAAATGTTCCATCATTTCCTTCCAGCACCACAAGCTGGGACCAAACCTTCAATGCAGTGGCCTTTGGGGGAAGTTCCAGATTCAAAGTGTGGCAGTTTCTTAGGGCTGAGCACTATAATTTAGGTCTGAAATCCCCTTAAGCCTCATGTGTGAAAGACTCATTTGCCAGCTCTGTGCTTCTGGGAGGTGGTGGAACTTCAAGAGGTGGAGCCCAGTGGGAGTGTGTCCTTGAGGGGACAGTGGGACTCCATCTCTTCCTCCTCTCCTTTTCAATTCCCAGTGCTGAGGTTAAGGGTTTGGTATGTGCTGCCACCTTGCTGTGCTGCCTTGCCATAGGCCCAACAGTGACAGGGTCAACTAACCAAACTGACTACTGGTATAGATTAATGAGCTGTATGGGGTTAAATTGCTAAATTCAGGGACTTAAAATCCTTAGACTAAAAACCTTTAGCATAAACAAATAAGTTCATTCAAAATAAAGAGCATTCAAAAATCAAAAGGTCTTCCACAGTATTCCAAACTCAGCTCCTCCAACTTCAACTGACCACCTATCACTTGCAACTACAAAAAAAGAGGGGGAGATGTGGGCAGCAGCTGGAGCTGGAAATTTATCACACATGTGGGGCTGGTCCCAAGAACAAAGAGCACCTGAAGTGATCCATGTGAACAAGCTGCTCTAGTCCAGAGAGCACCAACATCTTAGGCTACCATGCAGGCAGGTTGCTAGGCAGAAGGACATTATGTGTCCTAAACCTGCCAAAGGTATCAATAAACATGCTGTAGTGGTTGAGCAGTTCCTTTCCTTCTATTTGGAGAGAGAGCTTCACCTGATTCCAGCTCTCAGTATCTTGTCTTCATTTCTTCACCTTCTCACTGCCCTTTATGGTCCTCAGCCCGAAACTTGAGAGCCACACAAGCCATGGCACTGAGAGACACAATACACCTTTTACCCCTGGTCACTACCCCCTACTCTTGTCTGTACTTTATCTCTCAATTGTTTATTTTAATGTTTATCATTCAAAGCTTCTCCATCTCATACACATCAGCTCCATCTCATGTACATTATTGCTTTCATTTTCAATATTCTTTTCCAGGAAGCAGTCATTTTCATAAGGCTATTTACATATTTTCTGTGGTCATTGTTATTATGTGGTTCTTTTGCATTTGGCTTACTGCATTTGCAGAAGCATTTTCCATACTTCATATTGACTCAAAGTAGTTGCATGTATAAGAGTTGGTTGTTTCCATTTAATAAGTCATCTTTTTGAGTCCTACCTTCTTTTGGATTTTTAGCTGTTTTCAGGGAATAAACTCTTGTAAGTGAGACAAATAGGTCAAAGCACATAAATGTTCACACTTCTTAACTGCCTGTCCCACCTAATCTTGAAACATATAAGCTCATAAAAATGATGGTGACCCTTGTCCTTAGTATGCAAAAAACTTTTCTAACGAACACAATAAAAAGACCAATGCAAAAATGACAAATAATAAACATATTGTACATGGTTAGCCTCAGTGATAATTAAAAATTTGTGAATTCAAGCAAAAAATGCCTCTTTCATAATCAAGGAGTGCCAAATTTGGTTGCACCCCTTGATGCTGAGAACTGGGTAAATAGTCACATCTATTATATTCTTTGCATTTAGATTAACTGGAAAAGATTTAGAGGAAGATAATTTAGTAATTTTTGTCAAAACTGAAAATATACATGCCTTTTAGGGGATAGAGGTATAGCTCAGTGGTAGAGTGCTTGCTTATCTTGTATGAAGCCCTGGTTTTAACTGTCAGTCCTCACCCCCCAAAATGTACAAGTCTTTTGACTAAACAATTCTACTCATAAAACTTTGTTCTTTAGATTTACTTACAAAATTAGATAGAGATAAAGGAAAACTGTATTCACTTCACGATTGTATGGAGCAGGCACATTATATAAACACAGTTGGGTCCATTGTTAAAATGAGGAGTGAGACTATCTATGGTACTTAACATTATGTCTTTCATTGTATTTGAATTAAAAGAATTAAAAGGATATATTACATTTGAATATTAAAGAAGAAACCCCCCCAACCAATAGCATATTTTAAAGAAAAGGAACCATTTGAAAATTTATTCACAAAGGGGCTACAATACTTTCCTTCTCATAGAACTTGCCAGCGAGCACGTTTGTTTTGCCACAGGGAATTCTCTGTGAACAAAACTATTGGTCTAGGAAAATTATCAAAAGGTATCATTATTGTTCAACATAGTACACGATACTTAGGCAGAGCTATCAGGCAAGATAGAAAATAAAAGGGCTATGCATAGGAAGTAACCTCAGACTATCTTTATTTGCAGATGACACAATCCTGTAGACAGACCCCAAAAACTTCCACCAAAAGATTAGTACAACTAATAAGGAAATTCAGCAAAGTAGCAGGATACAAAGCTAGCACACAAAAATTAGTAACATTTTTGCACACCAAGAATGAACACATTACAAATGACATAAAGAAAACAGTACCATCCATGTTAGCTTAAAAAAATTAAATACCAAGGTACTGTGTGAATCAATGAAGTAAAAGATTTCTGCAATGAAAACTATAGTATTCTGAAACAGAGATCAAAGTGGACACCAGATAATAGAAAAAAAATCCTCTTTTCCTGGATAAACAGAATATTATCAACATAGCCACAGTAGCAAAACTGATTTATAGACTTAATGCAATCCCAAACAAAATACTAACAGCCTTTTTCATAGAGTTTTTAAAAATCCTAAAATTCACATGGAACCAAAAGAGACCTCAGAATAGCAAAAGGAATCATGGGCAATAAGCACAAAACAGGAGGCATCAAATCCCAGATCTCAAATTATATCACTAATATACAGTCATAAAAAAAAAACATAGAATACTACAAAAGCATCCATGTAGATGAGGGAACAGAACAGTATGTAGAGAAAACCCCAGGTGCAGACATCTGATCTTTGACAAGGGGTCAACAATAATATATGCTATATAAGAGTTCTTCAACAAATGGTGCTGAGAAAACTGGTTATCTGCATGCGGATTAAATATTCTCTCACCATATTTTTCACCATATACTTAAATAAAAATGGATCAAAGACATAGATATTAAAACAAACATTTAACTTGCTGTAAGATAAAATAGGCAAAATTCTGGAAGACATAGGTATAGGGAAGGACTCCCTGATCAGTACTTCAATTACATAAAAAATAACACTGAGGTTCAACAAGTGAGGTCATACTAAATTTTAAAAGCTTCTCATAGCACAAGAATCAACCAACAGAGTGAAGAGACACTACACAGAACAGCAACACTTTTGACAGCTACTTTTCAGACAAAGGATCAATATGCAGACTATATAAAGAACTCAGAAAAATTAGACCCCCAAAGTAAGAGACCCTATTAAAAAATGGGTAGTTGGAATGCATACATAACATGCAAGGTGCACCTTGAGGCCATAATACTCAGTGAAATAAACCTGATTGAGAAGCTTAAATATGGCATGTCTTCTATTACATGAGAAACCCAAAGTATAAATAAATTTAAGAGAAAAATAAGGACAAATAAGAAAATGGAAGATAGGTCTTTTGCAAATCAGAAGGGAATCTAGAGATAGAGAGAGGGAGAATAGAAGGGAAGAGGAAGTAAAAAGTATTATGTACATGTGCTAACTCCCAAGATCAATGTAGGAACCAATAAAGAACAAATAAAAAAGTATCATTTTGTTCTTGAGTAATTCATCTCCATGTTGTGCTAGAAGGTGGGTAGAAAAACAAAGTGTTTAACAATTATGAATGAGCAAGACAAATCCCCCAAATTTGAGTGACCATGCATGGGTGCAGAGTAGGGGTGGAGAACAAAGCCCGAGCTCAGGGCCACAGTGGTTACAGTGAGTGTGAGGAGTTTGCCCCGTAACTCAGAGGAGTGGCCTCTCTGCCTTTGTTTTGTTCCCTATTGTGCCTAGCATTTGATCCTTCATGTATTTTAGTGTGAACAACATTGCCCAACAGACTAAATGCTCACTTGGGCTCAATGCTCCTTCTCCATTAGAGAGTGGTGGGCATTGGCAGAATTTCTTAGTAGCAGCCTGAGAGAAAGCAAACAGGAAGCTGCACCTTGGGGTAATAAAAAACAGGAAATCAGGCTGTTAGTGAAGTAAGCAAACCACTGTAGTTCTTGTGATAAGAAAATGAGACAAGCGGGCAAACTGGATAGACTGGTACAAGCAAATGTGGTGACAGGTCTGACCAAGAACAGGCCCTAAACTTTATTGTACCTTCATTATATCATGTTTCCCTAATAAAATCTCCTCCCAGAATGGGGACATGGCACATCTGTAAGCACAAATGTATTGACACATGAACAAAGTTATACCTCTGCAATAATGAATGTCTATCCTCTCTGGAATCCATCCCAGTGTGGGAAAAAAATCCCTCTGAGGCCTCATAAAACTTGAATCCTTTGCCAGGGGCTTCTCTGACTGTGGAGTGGCCAATTTCACTTCCTCTTTCCTGAGGTTGCCTGTGGGACAGCAAATTTCTTTTTCCTACAATAAACTTTAATTTTATTTTACTATAAAATTAGCCCATATAATGATTTCTAGCTAATGTGGAAAATGACACTCACTAGCTGACGACACATTATTCCTGAAAGTTTAACTAGGCAACTCCCCTGGCTGTGCTCCACCTGCTGCCCCTTCCTCCTTCCACATATTCAAATCATAGTCTCATGGGTGTGAATGACATAACAAGACCTAGGGCCAGAGCCAGTGAGGCAAATTCTGTCCCTTAAACCAGGACAGAACTAGAAACAGGGCTAGATTGCACTTCTCCTCTGTCCTGGTAGGAGCCCAGAGAAAATCTCAGGGATCGCCAGAAGGCCTACAGAATACGACTTTATCTCCCGCTCCCCTACCGAGAACAGCTTCCCTGTTAGTCCTCAGAAATCACAGGATTCACAGAATCTAAGATACTGAATCAGCCAGTCTTGCCTGGAACCTAGACTGTCTCTTGTTTAGTGCTTTGAGGAACAAAGACACACTGCAGTAAGCATGTTTTGCTTGGTACAAACGCCAACTGCCAAGAACATACAATATTTAACCTGCTTTCCTGCAAGGTACTAATCCTAAGCAAGGCATCATGCTTTTTTATCCTTTTGCTCCTGTACCTCTCTTCACATCCACTGGTTCCTGTCTCCAAGTGAGCTCTTCAGCACTGTGTCCTCCTCTGTCCTCCTCTTTCACTATTTTCTCTTCATCTAGAAAGTAAGACCATAATTTTTAATTTTTCTGTTAGCAAAGCACAGTGTCCTCAGCTCTCTATAAAAATATCTGTTTATTTTAGTATTCTAAACTTACAAAACTGCATGTATCAAAAAACTTAGGACTCAGAAAAAGTGTAGAAATAACTGATAATTGGAGAAGATGTATGGACCTGTAAGGGAGTGTTCTGGAAAAACCAGGACCGAATCAGATGGAAGACGCACGGGCACTGAGGAGTTGGAAGGCAACTCTTTATTACACTAACAGGTTGGGGGAAACTGAGTTCCAAATCACCAGCCCTGCCTTGAGATTAAACAGACACTTATATACATTTTAAGCAGCAAGTACAAAAGGCTGATAGATTATTTTATAATTGGTGACAAAGACTGGGTCAGGCAGACTTGTTCTGGACTGAAGGGGGTTTCTTACACAGTAGGAAGGTCAGGGAACTGGGTGAGTGAGTAGAATCTATCGATGTCTTTAACTGAGTCAGTCTGTCCTTGAAGAAAGTTATCACAAGATATACTTTCTGGCTGAGTTTTGTCTATCCTATAAGTCGCAGCTGGTGTTGGAATGCCAAGGCCAGTTGAGACTAATTGGGCCAGGTGTGCCTATCTCACCCTCCACATAGTGGCAGGCTCAAAAGTTTTAAAATTTCCTTTACAGGATAAGGGAAGGAAGGGGCCAAAAATTAGAAGGAAATAGTCATGAAGCATATGGGGTGTTATTGAAACAAATGGTGAATGTTCAGAAGAAAAAAAATTATCACAGTAAAAGACATGTTGTCATTAACTCTTCTGAAAATGTCATCTGTTACTTATCTAATACTCTTGCCACTTTCTGAAGCAGTTCTGGAAGTTGCCTTTCATGTCTTTAGTTGCATTGCTGTGACTGCCTCAGTGTGCTGAATAGATTCAAAATTGTTGCTTTTTGTTATTATTTGGACTTTGAGGAAGAGGCCGAAGTCTCATAGAGCAAGATCCAGTGACTAAGATGGATGAAGACATACTATAATGTTTTTACAAACCTTTCTGTGGGATGGTACTCAGCGCTGGCATTCATCATATTTTTTAATCTCACCTCCTAAAGAAACAGAAGAGGACTTCCATAATTGCTTCAGAAAATGACAAGAATGATGGTGATATGGTTTATCTCTAGATGTCCCCCGCGAACCTCATAGAGGTGGGGCTCTTGAAGTGTAATTGAATCACAGTGGCACTGTAGTTAAAGGTTATATTAAGAGGTGGGGCATTGTCAGAAAAGGCTTGTAACTGAGGGTGTTACCTGAAAGGGTAGCTCTCTTCTTAGTTGTCCCTTCATTCTTTGCTTCCTGGCTGCTATAACATGAGCAGCTTCCTCCCACCAGCTCCTTCCACTATGTCTTCCTGCCTTGGAACCAGCCAAGTGTGGATGAAAACATGAGCCAAAATAAAACGTCTTCTTTAAATTGCAGATGTCAGGTGTTGTTTTTTTCCCCAATGATGAGAAAGAGACTAAGACAGATGATGTGTGTTCAAAAAGAGGGGAAGTATTTTGAGGGAGATTAATGACAATGTGTCTATTACTGTAATCATTTTTTAAAAATGTAAATATTCACCTTAGTTTTCAATCACTCCCTCTATATTGTCTTCTTTTAGCAAATGCTAAATCTGTTGTAGAAATGTACTCATGGGAATAAGCAGTTCTGCTCATCTTAATTTCTTTACAGTGCACCCTCAATTGGAAGCTCTTTTCAGACACAAAATTTCCCAACCATATAAATGTGTCTTTCTGGGAAGAAAAAGACAAATATAATGTAATGATAATCTTGCAAGAGAAGACAGAGACTAATGATGAGAGTTGTGCACAGAGTTGGTGTTTCTGTTTCTTAAAGTCTGATTATTCTAGTGCAATAAAACTCTCCCTCAACTCTAACAGCTCTTGATCAGATCATTCATCAAATAATCTGGTTTTGGTTTTTTTTTTTTTTTTTTGTACCAGGGATTGAACTCATGACCTTGCGCTTGCCAGGCGAGCACTTATGGCCCTGAGCTAAATCCCTGGCCTCATCAAATAATCTGAAAAGCATAAAAAATTAATCACTTGGACAACTCTTAGTCTTCTTATTCTCCTATTGACTTGTGTGGACATGATCATAAGGCTGCCTGGGAGGTGTAGCCACTGTTACTGCCCATCATCAAAGATTATACCCTGTAGCACTAAGGCAAAGGTAAATGTTTCATGTATGTTTCCTGTTCCATATCTATTGCTTTTTAAAAAAATCATTTAAAGAGGAAAAAAGCAAAATACAAAAAAGGTAGAAACAATACAGAATTTCAAAAAAAAAATAAACAATAAGAAATCACTAGTTGATAAATTATATATTGTCCTTTTAGAAACAGTTGTTCAAGTTACAAAATTAAAGCATACAAGTAGACATTCAGGCAGTGAGACTGCATACAGATCTGTTCAACAGTCCAACAAGAACTTAGAAATATGGTTATCAATCCTACACACTTAAATATACATACAGTTATATCTTTTATAGCACTTCCTATTTCTTCTCTTTTTTACAATAGCAATTATGCATTTAAAAATTTTATTTAAAGAGAAAAAAAGCAAAACAGAAAAAAGGGTAGTAACAATACAGAATTCTAAAAGAGAAAAAGAGAAAAATACACTAAGAAATCACTAGTTGATAAATTACATATTGTCATCTTGGATGTAGTTGTTCAAGATACAAAATAAAGGATACATAGTAGACATTCAAACAGTGAGACTGCAAACAGTTCTGCTCAAAGATCCCACAAAGATTCAGCAATACGGTCATCTATTTTACACACTCAAACATACATGCAGTTATAACCCTTAGAGCACTTTCTTTTCCTCTCTTTTTTACAATAGCAATTACACATTTTGGGTTTTATTACTCTTATAGTTCTTATTACATTTTACACTAGTGACACAATATGATATTTATAAATATGATTCTTATTTATTCCACTAATGAGGATAGTCTCACGTTGTCTCCTTTTACCTATGAAGGCCTCAAGATCATCCTTTTTATAGCTGAGTAATATTCCACTGTATAAAAATACCACATCTTTTTCATCCACTCTGCAGTTGATGGGCATCTTGGTTGTTTCCAAGATTTAGCTATCACAAATTGTGCTGCTATGAACATAGGTGCACATATATCACTGTGATATGAACTTTTCAGTTCTTCTGGGAAAATACAGCTGGATTGAATGGAGCTTCCAATCCTAGTCCTATTCTTCTGAGAATTCTGGATTGAATGGAGCTTCCAATCCTAGTCTTTTGAGGATTCTCCATATGGATTTCCATAATGGTGGAACCAGTCTACATTCCTATCAACAGTAGAGCAGTGTTCCTTTTTCCCTGCAGCCTCACCAACATTTGTTATCAGTTGATTTCTTGATGGAAGCATTGAGGTGGAATCTCAGTGCTGTTTTAATTTGCATTTCTCGAATGACCAGTGATGGTGAACCTTTCTTCATGTATTTATTTGCCATGTGTATAACTTCTTGTGGGAACTGTGTGTTCATCTCTGATGCCTCCTTCTCAGCAGTTAGCAGTGGCTTTGTGAAGGGAGGTATGGTGGATTAGCTGACAATCAGTGTAAGTGGGACAAGGATGCCCACAGAACTGAGACAGTGTGGTTCTGGGCATGTACAATCCACCTGAGGATTGTTGCCAACAGTATAAAAGGAGACCTGGGAGAGGAGGATTGCTTGCTGTTGATTTTCCTGGAGAGAAACTTGCCATGCAGGTGGCTTTACTGATAAGTAGGTTGTTTTCAGTCATTGTCAGAGGACCTCAGGCCCTCCTGTCACCAGGGATGGCTGCTGTCCTCTTTGGGATAGGTCTGGTCTTCATCTTGAGTGTTGTTTCCTGGTTCCAGTGCAGATCCCTTAGGCTACTGGCACAGATCCTTCATTCTGCTGGCACAAACTTTCTAGCTTCCACCACTGGCCTTTTGGCCTTGCTGGTGCAGATCCTTGATATGGACTCATGGAGGACATTGCTGTGGGATCCAGAGCCTCTGCTGCCTTCTTTAGGTCTCTAGTGCATGGACAGCTCTCTTGCATTTGACTTCTTCAGTAAATATTATAAAATAATTCTATAAATTTCTGTCCTATAATTAAGTCTATTTCCTTGAAAACCTTGACTACAATGTAAGGATACCCGTTACCTCTATTGCAAGATTCCCATGAAGACTACTGAATTACCAAGCACACAGTCAGTGTTTACTTATTACTATTTATTTAAAAATTAAAGCATTTTGGCTATAGCCATATTGTTCTATAGGAAACACTATGGTTATTATAGTTTATACACTCATCAGCATTGGCCTTGTTACCTAGACCTGGGCTTGAACTTCAAACTAACAGTTGTATTCTCTGTAATATGGACAAAGTGACTGTATCTATTTAAAAATATTGTTTGAGAGCTGGAGATGCAGCTCAGTAGGAGAGCATTTCCCAGCATACTCCCCAGCACTGCACATGCACAGACTACTGAGTGCTCCATTGTGCTGGGTGTCTTCTCACTCTGCTGTTCAGCATGGTTCTCTTTACACTTCAATTTACTTATTTCTCAAGTTTCTCATACAAAAGAAACTCTATGACATTTAAGTTCATGTGTCTGATTTACTTCACTTAACATTATGGTTTCAAGGTGTGGTGCATTCATTTTACCATAAATGACTCAAATTTATCATTCTTTACAGCAGTGTAGTACTCCGTTGTGTATAAATATATTTTCTTTATCTACTTGTGTGCTGATAAATATATAGGTTGCTTCCAAGATTTAGTTATTATGAATTATACTGCTATAAATATGGGTATTTATGTATCACTGTAAAATGATAACTGATGCCTTTAACTGTTTGAGGAAGATACCTGGGGGGAAAACACGAGTTTAATGGAATTTCTATTTTTAGTCTTTTAAGGAATCTTCATACTGATTTCCGTAGTAAAACTATGGAACTTATCAGTGTTGCTTTAATTTGCATTTCTCTTGTAGTCAAAGATGTTGAACATTTTTTCATGTATTTATTGACTGTTTGCACTTTTTCTTAGATGTGTCTATTCACTTCAGTTGCCCATTTTTTTCACAATTAAAAAAAATTTTTTTAAGTTAAAGAGAAAATAAAGCAGAAACAAAGGTAGAAATATTATAGAATTTCAAAAAAAAGGATTAAACAGTAAGAGATCACTGGTTGATAAATTACATATTGTGCTTTCAGAAATAGTTGTTTAAGTTACAAGACTAGAGCACACAAAGTGGACATTCAAAGCAGTGAGACTGCACACAGATCTGTTCAACAATCCAACAAGAATTTACAAGTATGGTTATCAATCCTACACACTTAAATATTCAAGCAGTTATATCTTTTATAGCACTTCCTATTTTCTCCCTTTTTTATAATAGCAATTATGCCTTTTTAGTTTTTTTATTTAAAGAGAAAAAAACAGGAAAAAGGTAAAAATATTACAGAATTTCAAGAAAAGAACATAAACAGTAAGAAATCACTAGTTGATACATTACATATTGTTCTTTTAGAAATAGTTATTCAAGTTACAAAGTTAAAGCACACAAAGTGGACACTCAAGCAGTGAGAGTGCAAACAGACCTGTTCAACAATCCAGCATGAACCTAGAAATATGGTCATCAATCCCACACACCTAAACATACATGCAGCTATATCTTTTATAGCGCTTCCTATTTCCTCTTTCCTCTTTTTTTTACAATAGCAATTATATATTCTTAAAATTTTATTTAAAGAGAAGAAAAAAAAGCAAAACATAAAAGGGTAGCAACAATACAGAATTCTAAAAGAAAGAAACAAAAAGGAGAATGAGAAAAAGCCCCACTAAGAAATCAGTAATTTGTAAATTACATACTGTCATCCTGGATGTAGTTGTTCAAGTTACAGAGTTAAAGGGTACATAGTAAATATTCAAACAGTCAGACTACAAACAGTTATGCTCAAAGATCCAACAAAGATTCAGCAGTATGGTCATCTATTTTACACACTCAAACATACATGAAGTTATATCCTTTAGAGCACTTTCTTTTCCTCTCTTTTTTACAATAGCAATTGCACATTTTGGTTTTATTACTCTTGTAGTTCTTATTTACTTTTTACACTAGTGACACAATATGATATTTATAAATATGATTCTTACTTATTTCACTAATGAGGATAGTCTCAAGTTGTCTCCATTTGCCTATGAAGGCCTCAAGGTCATCCTTTTCTATAGCTGAATAATATTCCATTGTATAAAAAATGCTACATCTTTTTCATCCACTCTGCAGTTGATGCAGTTGCCCATTTTTGATTGGGACCTTTATTTTGGGGGTCTAATTTTTTGAGCTATTTACATATTTTAGATATTATTTCTCTGACCAAGGAGTAGCTGTCAAAAACGTTCTCGCATTCTGTAGGTTGTCTCTTCACTCTGTCAACTGTTTCCTTTGTTGAGCTGAAGCTATTTAATTAGATGCAATTCCAAGTTATTGATCCTTGATGTTAATTTTTGTGCAGCTAAGTTTTCTGTTCAGAAAATCCTTGCTTATATCTATGACTTCAAGAGTCTTACCTATTTTGTTTTCCAGAAGATTGCTTCTGTTTTAATAGTTAGATGTTTGATGCATTTTGATTTTAGTTTAATAAAAATGAGTGAGATGTATGTCTAGCTTTACTCTTCTTCATTTGTGTTTGCCAGTACCATTTATTACAGAAGCTGTCTTTCCTCCAATGTATGTTTTTGGTCACTTTGTCAGAGATGAGGCTGCTCTACATGCCCAGGGTTGTTTCTGCATCCTTTGTTCTGTTCCCATATCCACACCTCTGTTTTTGTGATAGTACAGCATGGTTCTCTCTGCAGAGCCACTGTTTTTGTCCAGAGTGGGTAGCTAAGAATTGCAAGCATTTTATTCAGTTTAGTCCTAACCCCCTCAAAAATCTTAGTGGAGTCCTACTGACTGCAGCCCTACAATACTAGTTTTTGTCCTCCAGAACAGATCCTAAGAGACCACTGTAATTAGCACCTGTATCCCTTCCTGGAAGAGGCAGTGTCCCTCCTTTTTGTGCCATGGGACAGAATAATATATCTCTCCAGGGCATTACTGCTTTTTATATGCTGGTATCCAGAAACAACAAATTCAATATTTATGGCTTTGAAGTTCATTTACATTCTAAGCTACACCTGGATCCTCCTCAACTCCAGGCAGTCCTGGCCTCCTTCCTCACTCTCTCCAACATGGCAATCCCCACCCCCATTTTTCATTTGAAAGTTTGGGCTCAGAGATGTTGGCTTCCTATTTCCTGTGACTCTGGAGATTTCTAAGGTTTATCTGCAATCCTGGGTTTCTGTTAGTTAAACCACTTCTTGTGCAGAGACATCACAGACCTTGACACACATAAGTGACTGCCAGCAAGTGTTGTGACCAAGGAAGAAAAAGTTCCTTCTCCCTTTACCAACACCAGCAAGCCCAGAGCTGAATATGGTCTGGTGTTCATGGAGCACAGGACAAGGCTCTTCAATGAACACTTGACTTGGTCCCTTTCACTGAATTCTCACAATAACTGTGCATGGCTCAGTGCTTGGTAGAGGCTTCAGTGGGCTACAGGGAGCTTGCCAGCAGCCTAGGCAAGACATGGTGTCAGGAGGCACGGCTGGGAGATGCCAAGATAAAGCTGACATTGTGAGGTAGACATGGACCCAGTTAGGAAGGCACTCACACTGGGGAGGGGAGCACAGTGTGGCCACATTGTTTGAGGCACCATTTATAAGTCCCCTATTATCTTTCTGCTCACCTGGAGGACTCTCTGGTTTGAGGTTGTCTTTCTGGATGGGGGACTATTTATCTTTCTCACTGGTAGTCCATCTGTCTGTCCAGCTAGAGAACTTCCTAGCTCATGGATTGTTTATTGGGGGTCTGGCTGGTAGTTTTGTTTGTTTTTGGCTGGTGGTCTGCATGGCTGTCCTGCCAGGTGTCTAAACTCCGTAAGCTAGGAGTCACTATGCCTGGGGTCCATTTCCCATTTCTCATCAGTCTGTCTGGCTAGTGACAGGGTTGCCTGTCATTTGAGTTCTGGTTCCTCAGTCTGGTCAGGCTAGTGCTCTGGATAGCTGGCTCCAGATGTGTCTGCCACGTGACAGCCTGTATCTCTCTGTCCAGCCAGGGAGTCTGTGTCTGGCAGCTAGGGATCAGTCTAGTGAGGGGGTCTTTCTGCCTGTCTGGGATTTGCCTAGATATGGTCTGCTTTGGTGGGGGTCAATCTATCTGAACAGCTGGAGTTGAGCACCCATGCATTAGGGAGGCCCCATCTTCTATGTGATTGGGTTTGTCTCAAGGGGGAGGTTTTGTGATTGATTCATGGTCTAATGCTGGAATTAAGGGTGTGAGTGCTACACCCACCTGGGGAAAATTAGCCTGTATACATTATAAGGGATGGAAAGAGGCTTGTTCTTTCTCTTTAGTTGTTTTTGCACTGCCATGAACTGTTAGCGCTCTACCATGTGCCACCCTGCCTTAGAGTTAGGTGATGATAGACTGAAACCTCCATAAACAGTGAGCTAAATAAACCTTTCTCTCTTTAACTTTGGGTGTTAGGTATTTTGTCTCAGCAATGAGAAAATTAACTAAGAGTCTGCCTGTGTTGCCAGTTGACTGGTTGGTAGCTCACCTATTTTCTGTTCAGAAGCCTCTCTCAGAAGCTACACCACGCCCAAATGGAGGTTCTACATTGGTAGGGACTGTTTGTTGTCTGGGGAGCCACCTATCTGGCTAGCTGGGAGTCTGGTTGAGATGCTTATGCAGCCAGGGTTAGTTGTATCCCAGTGACCATCTGGCTGGGAGTACATCTGGCAAGTTAGAAGGCTGGCTGGAAGGTCAGTCAGTCTGATGACCTGGAGGACTTGGTGGCATCTGTTCATCTGTGATTGTTTATGTCTGTCTAGGACTCTGTCCAACTAGGAATCCATCTGTCTGTGTAGTTGGCAGGAAGTCTGTGCGTTGGGGCCATGTCTGTTGGGTGGTCTCTCCGGAGCCAAAAGTCTGTTTGGCTGTTTGTTGATTAATATCTCTGGCTGGGGTCCATATGTCCAGCTGTGGACTTTATCTCACTGAAGAGCTGGCTGTTTAGGGGTCTGGCTCTGTCTGTCCATTCTGATGAGTCATCTATTTTTCTGCTAAACAGGATATTTTGATTCCACCTACATGGGGTCAGTCTGCTTGGCTGTGGCTAAGCTAGGTATGGATCTGTCTGGATGGCCTGAAGTCTACCCACCTTTTTCAGAGTCCATCCGTCTCTGTGTGTGTGTGAGCAAGGGAGCACAGACACTGAATAACTGCATTATTTGGTGAGGGGTGTAGTCTGCCCTCAAACAGTGTAGGGCAGGGGCAATGCCCATTCCCGTACCAGTCTTATCTCCTGCTTTTCTCCTCCAGCCCTCATTCTTTTTTTAAAAAAACAAATAATCATATATCGAGCATCTATATGAGTGAGTGATTTGTACTCAGTCTAGAGCAGCACAGAATATTAAAGAGAGGAGGCAAGTAGACAAGAAATGAGTTTAATAAATGGGGAGGGCACGGAGGGAGTCACCACAAGGAAGGCTGTGGCGGCTCTCTGCAGACAAAGGGCAGGTTCTGCCTGATATAGCCTCTGATGGGGGTAGGGCTCTGAGGACTGACATGAGCTGATGGATTTTGTGAAAGTGCAGGGGATTGAGTAAACCTTTACATTCCTGAGCTTTGGCAGACTTTGGGGAGGGAGAAGCCCTAGGGGCTTCTGGGAAGAAGGATGTGTGCATTATCATGGCACAGCTTTAAACCACTGCCATGATGATTGTGCTGTCTCTCAGGTGGGCAGACCTAACACTATAGATTCACCTTTTCATCTCCACACTTACCATATTCTTTTGTAAAGACTGGAGAGTAACCCACATAAATACAAACTATTTCCTAGTTCTTACTAATGTACAATTATGCTTTTTTCAATGTTTGGTTGGTAACATAGTGTTCACTGATCATTCTTGTATAGCCATGGCTGTGTATATACACAAACAGATCCAAAGTATACATTATTAGAGTTGGTAACTACTGAGTAAAATAATGTACACATTCTAGAATTTGATGCACATTGCTACACAGCTTATCAAAGTGATTACAATCAGAGAGCAGGAAAATTCTTGTTTCACTCACATTTGTCAACATGGGATATCGCCAAACATTTTAAATAGTTTATAGTCTGAGAGACAAAAATTCTATCTTGGTGTGCACAACAGTCTATCATCACACTATGTAGTTTAAATATCAGAAATTTATTTTGTCATAATTCTGGTGCCTGAAAGGCCGAGATCATGATGCCAGCATGTCAAGTTCTAGTGCGACCCTCTGACTGGCTTGTTACAGTGCCTCTAGGTAGACACTCCCATGGCAGGAAAAGAAAGAGGCTGGAGGGAGAAGCATGCTTTCTGATCTCTGATATTTCTTCTTAGAAGGGCACCAATCGCATCATGAGCCCCACCCTTCTGAGCTCATGTAATTCTAATCACCTCCCAAAGTCCCTTTGTCCAAATGTCATCACACTGGGGGTTACAGATTCAGCATATGCATTTTGCAGCCCTCCCCCCAGTCTTGAGTGAGTAGTCAGTGAGGCAGAGCCTTCACATTTCCCACCCTGAGAAACTTGTTTTGATTCAGCATTCTCATTCTTCATACATCAAATGGCAGAGCTGTGACTGGTAGCAAAGTTCCCTTTCCGGTAAGGGGCAGGCACGCTGCGCTCACACCCGTGTCCACTCCGCAGGGGGCTCTCGGGGTCCCTTGGGCCTTCTGATGCGCAGGTTGAAGCCTGGGAGAGAAAGGTTGCTGTCATCAGGCCCAGTGAAGAAGCTTAAAGAAGCACCTTGCAGGCCTTCCTAGTTTACCACAGCAGCATCCACAGGTCTCTGGCAGCCTGCACCCCACGCCCCTGCCCCAACTCTCAAACTCCCCCGGGTGCAATCAGAACTGCAGAGCTTGGCGCCCCAAGCTGTGTCTGACTCACCTAGCCCACCAGTTTGCACTCCTTCTGCCACATCCTCATAAGCATCAGGGCCGGCCGAGCTTTGGTCAGCAGGAGCTGTGGGCAAGAGACACACAGGGAGGGCCAACTGGCTGCCGCAGAGGTCCCAGACTCCGTCTGGCTCAGGAAAGAAGGAAGCCGCAAGGAGGCAGCGCCCAGACTGAGACTGCGCCTTTGCCAAGGCCAGGCCGGGACACCTCGGGGCACAGGGTAGACAAACAAGCTGGTAGCGCCAGAGGCGGGGCTGGTACCGAGCTGTCCGACCAGTACCTGGTCAGGGGTGTTTCACTGTGAGGTTCGGGCGCGGCCTGGGACCAGGAGGCCAGCCTCCGGGGCGTGGCCAGGCGAGGGAGGGGGCTCGGGCCTGGCAGCAGCCGGTTCCCTCGGGGGCCCAGCAAGTCGGCCTGAAGGGGATCGGGGCTGCCCACCCTCCCGGTTCCGCCTGTCCCTGGCCCCTACTCACAGCAGCTTGGCGACGCCCCCCGCACCTCCTCCGCCTGAGCCCCAGGCCGCTGAGCTCGCGGCGTCACCCGACTGTAGAGCGGCTTCTCGACCGCGCTGCTCTCCTGCCCCTCCGGGGCGTCGCCCGCAGGGGCTCTGCGCTTCTGCACCACAGCGTAGGTGTCCGCCATGGCGAGGGGCTGCGTTGCCGGCATCGAGATGCTCCTGCGGCCGAGGAGCAGAGGAAGTGAAACCCCAGTCGCGGTGGAGGGAGGGGGTGGGGTGAGGGCTCGGTTTCCTTCTCCCAGCTGCGGCCGACAGGAGAGAGGGGGGCCGGCTCTGAGCAGAAGCAGGCGTCTCCGGGGCCAGACCTGGCTCCGGCGTGCAACTAGCGCACCACAGTTAGGAGGGCCGGGCCAGCCTGGCTGGTGGGGGCGGGGTACGGCATTGACAATGATCTCTTCTGTGTGAAAGGTGAATGAATAATGAAGTGGTATTTAGGGGAAGAGGGGACCTCTAGCTTCAAGGATGAGGGAAGATGGTCAGCTGTACTTGAAGAACCTGACGTGAGCCCTGACCTTGAACGGTGTCAAGAAATAGTTGCCAAATGCCTCACTGACCCGAGGAGCAAGGAACAGGCTGACCTGAGAGTAGGGCTAGCCTTAAGGGCAGAGGCAGGGGACCCTGGGGTCAGAGAGTCCTGTAGGGAAGTTTCCCAGAGCAAGTTCAGACAGTGCCAGTAGAATCCGTGAACTGAAGGAGGAGGAGGGGTTTGTCCCAGAGTTTGAGAAACTGGAAGGTGTTAGGGGTTGGTTGCTGGTACCTGAGGACCCTGCCCGGTGGGCCGGGGCTGGCAGAAAGGTCTGTGGAAGTCCAGAGGGAAAGGGCATCATCGCAGAGTGGAGCACAGTTCTAGGGGAAAAGAAGAGGGTCAGGAGGCTTAGGAAGAAACTGGCTGGGCTTCTCTTGGAGGTCACGGTGGGGGCGTCCTCAAGATGAGGGAAGAGGGGCGGGCAGATGAGGAGGCAAGAACAGAGTCAGTGCCTGCTCTCAGGAGTTCAGGGCCTCAGGATTCCGAGGGTGGGCAAGCAGATAGTGGGCAGGTGCCTCTGTACCTCCTTGCGGTTCTGATACTGGGGGCTGGTCTTCTGGAGTGCTGAGTAGAACATCTGAGCCACTGTGTGGTGCAGGAACCTGTACTGCTTCTGTGTGATTGAGAGGCCATCAAACAGGGAAGACGGGGAAGAAGGATGGAAGCTTGTGTCCTTGGGAAATAAGACCAAGGCCCACACCTCTGTCTGCACAATTGAAGGCCGCTGCTTCCGCATCTCAAGGACTACTTCAAAAAGGCTGAAGTTGGGTGGGATCGTCTGGGGAAGAGAGACCAGTGTGTGAACAGGACCATGTGGGCATGGACTAAATTGCACAACATAGGTGCCCTCATCATACCTGGGTCAGGAGCAACTGCCTCACATAATCAATAGTGCACAGGACACCTGTTCGCCCACAGCCAGCACTGATGAGTGAAAATCAGAACAAGTGCAGTCAGGGTCTGCTCACAACCCTTGTAAATGGGGGTATTTGGAGTTAAGGTTAGGGACCTCACAATTTACAGAATTCCCAGATTATAATTTTAATTTTTAAGTAACATATTTGTCAAGCACCAGGTATGTGTTTACTTCCCATCAGGGAACACAAATGCTAATCGACAAATGCTAATAATGTCATTCCCCACAGCATGACCAAGTATGGCCTCAGAGTTCTCAAAAGAGGTTACTCAGATGAGCAAAATTGACTATTAGACAAGACTGGCTACAAGCTCTGCTCCCTACTGCCTTTCTGCCTCACCAGAGCTTTATAAAGCATATGCCCTAACCTGCAGTGGACACAGAAGGGTCTAAGGCTAGATCCTTGGATGCATCGGGCTTCCTCTATCATTGTGAGTACGGTGTCAGGGTTGCTGGGGACCCCATGGTCTGGCCAGGACATGTATTGCAGCTGGTGCACAGAACGGAATTTCTGGGGACCAGAGAGAAGAGGATAAAAAACCATTCAATGACTGATACATGCAAGGCCCAGTGCTAAGCATCTTCCATTTAAGTCTGTCAGAAATAGCTGTGGGAAGAGAACAAGAAGTCAACAAGAAGCAAAGGTCTCCTGTGAGTCGGCACCATGCACAGGCTGACAGGAAGAGCCAAATGCCAGCCCCTGCTGGCTCACTGGCAGGGAGACAAGAAAAGCCAACAATCCCCCCATCCTTCCCATGCCACCATAAGAAATCAGCTGATCCAGAGAAACACAGGCTATAATGAAAGCTAATGAGGAAAAATACAACTTAATGCTTGTAGTGTTTAGTATTTCACTGACTGCAGGCCGAAAGCCAGTAGTCTGATCATGTATTCAGCAGATAGCAGTATGCAATGTAGCATATATGGGGGAATCTCCTTCTGAAGGTGGTGGCCATTGTTCATTCCCTATTATCTTGTTTCAAACTCCTGTATCATTCTCATTGTTTGGTTGGGTTTTATTCTATTTTGTGTTGTTTGATTTTATTTTATCATATGGCATGGGTGGCTATTTCAAAGATAACAATATATATTATGGTAGCCATTTTGGATTTACTATTATCTTGTTTTGAAGTCCTGTATTGTATTCATTGTTTTGTTTTTATTGGTTCTATTCTGCTTCTGTTGTGTTTTTACTATGTCGGAAGGTATGGGCAGATTTTTGTGTGTGTGTGTGTGTTTTGTATTTTGTACCAGGGATTGAACTCACAACCTTGCACTTGCCAGGCAGGTGCTTACACCACTGAGCTAAATCCCTGGCCCCATGGGCAGCTATTTTAAAGACAAAAGGCACTATGGTAACCACTGGTGATTTCCTATTATCTTGTTTTGAAGTCCTGTGTCACACTGTCTTGTTTTGATTAGCTTTATTCTATTTTATTTTGTTTGGTTTTATTGTTTGTAAAATAAAATTAAAAAAAAAAAGAAAAGCCATACTGGAGTGGCAGTTGAGTAGTAGAGCACTTGCCTTGAATGTTCAAGACTGGGTTTTTGCCCAGTACCACAAAGAGAACAATACACCAGATAACAATTGAGGAAGTGGCACGGTTGTGAATGCCCATCTTACAAAGCAGGAAAAAGCTCTGTACCTGCAAGAACCCCTTACGTCCTCCTCCCCATTCAGTACCTTCTGGAATGTGACCAAGAGGATCCTGAGCATGATGTCTGCATTCAGTGCCTTTTCTTTTGTCTGAGTTTGTGGGCAAGTGGGAAGAGGAAGAACAAGAGAATAAATATGCCAAAAGACACATTAACAGAAAGCAAAGCATTCTTTATTTAAAAATATAAATAAACGTAAAACTCACTTAGCCCAAATATCTTCCAAAGCTTTCATGAAGGAGACATTTGAGGGAAGACAAAGGTATTATACAAACCTATACAAGCCCACTTACAGTGAAAAAAAGAGATCTTTTCTCCTAAAAGTTTCTTGATTTTAAGTGCTAACTGCATGTGTGAGGAGAAATTTTCCTCATGTTCTTCTGATATAAGACATAAGGGTTTCAAGAACCCAAACAGGCACTTTTACATTATAGACATAACTGTGAATGAAACCAAAATAAAAATGCTAAGGGGTAGGGATGTGGGTCAGTGTCAGAGCACTTGTTCCTTCTAGAACAAGGCCCTGGATTCCATCCCAAGCACCAGAAAAACAAATAGACAAACAAACATCCTAAGGCAATGTATATACTGTGAGTTGTGACTATTTGCAGGCTAACATCAACACATTGTCTGTGAGGAAAATGTGGGAAAAGATTCATCTCTCCTAATCCAGTCCAAAGACTTCCCACCCTGCTAACCCTCCCTTAAACCTCCCATAACACCCAATGCTTGTATAACCCTATTCCTGCCTCTGCCACAGCTCACCAGAGTGATGAAAAATGGCCCAATCTGTAGTGGCTCTTGTTCCTGGGGCCAGTAACGTTCACACTTTTTCTGCAAAAGATAAGAAAGGAAGGGCAAGGAGTAAGGGAGAGGGGAAAGTTTCAGAGTTCCAGCCCTTACAACACACCTAAATCCTGCAGTTGTGAGTATGCCAGAGGCCTGTCACATCATATCTCATCATACACATATAGATTCCCCAGGGGCAAGCTAAGGACCATGTCCTTATGGAACACAGTCCAGAATATTCACTTCAAGTAGTAAAAAAACAGAAAAATGCATGAGGCTCTTTTTCTACCTCTGGCAGTTATAGGGCTGTGGCTGCTCAAGACCCCCTGCAGATGTCACCATGATGGAGGACAGGAGAGCCAATCATCCCTGTAAACTGAAAAGCCAGAGATTATGGCTCAGGGAAGCCAATACAGGTAGAATTTGTAGGGCAGAATCTTGGAAAGTAAGCTATGTTAACAAGAGCAGCAAAAAAATCCTCAAGAAACCTTCAAGAAACCTTGATGAGGTTCCCCTCTCACCTAATTTTTGGCTGAATAATAATCTGAGTACATACAAACAGATAGCCAGGATGAAATAACCTCTCATGAAAGAATATAACTAAGAATCTGTAGGATAAATATCTCCTAGGGCCCACAGTGGAACAGAAATAATTTATATTCCCTTTAGTTCAAGTGGAGAGGTCTTACTGATTCTGAAGCACATTTAGTAGTGACTTCAGTAATCAAACAATAGAAGCAGAGCTAAAATAATCCAAGAAGAAGGACTTCTTTAGACATGCTCTTAAAAAGCTTAAAAACAAACTGCAGAGGCTGGAGACATATTTCAGTAGCAGAGCATGTTATTGGCCTCATCAAAAAGCTACTGGCTTTTGTCCATAGCACCATGGGAGAAAAACAAACAAACACAACCCCCTCAATGATTAAATGTCAAAAACAAACAAGTAAAACTTTATTTTTCAGGAGTATATTACTGGGGATTGTACCTAGGGCCTCAAATATGTCAGACATTTACTCTATTACCAAGCTAAAGCCCCAACTCTAAAATACTCTGTGTGAAATTTAAAATATCAAGTATCTGATAAATATTTACTACACATACAAAGAAGTAGGAAAAGGTGACACATAACCATGAATAAAAGGCTGAGAAATGATGGAGATGATGAAAGAAGCACAGGCCATAACAGTTATTATAAATATATTCAAAGAAGAAGAGAAAAGCATGAACATGATAAGGAATGAAACAAAAGGTACTAAAAAACAGACCACATGAAACCTCTGAAGAGGAGAGATAAAATATGTGAAATGAAAAAAGTTACTAATAGCAGATTAGATACCAGAAGAAAAAAATCAGCAAAACTACAGAGATAGAAAGTATTCAAAATGAAAAAAAGAAGACAGGGGAAAAAAATAACAGACTCAGTTTTATGTGGAAATATAACACTTGTTCTAACATATATGTATCTAGAAAAAGTAGAGCAAAGACAGTAACTGTATGTGAAGAACAGCTGAAAAATTTCTCTAATTTGATGAAACTACAAAGCTACAAAGCCAAGATAATGAAAGACAGGGAATATAAACATAAAGCAAGCTACACTGACACAGGTCATAACCAAAATGCTGAAAAAACAACTTTAAAGGAAAAAACCCTAAAAGAAAAAACAAGGCACTGACAACAGATAAGGATGGTAGCAGATTTTTTTTCTTTTTTTGAACCAGTGATTTAACTCATGACCTTGCACTTACCAGGTAAGTGCTTGAGCCACTGAACTAAATATCTGACCTGGTAGCAGAATTTTTTTTCAAGAACTCTGTAAGCCATAAAACCAGTGATGGAATATCTTAAAAGTGAAAAGAAATAGGAAAACAAAAACTTCTTTAGACAAATAAAAACCAAGAAAATTCAACACAAGCAAATTTGCATTGTGAAAAAGAAACATGATATAAACGGAAATAAAATAATAGAGAAAAAAGATACATGGCCAAGTGTAAATATATTTCTTTTATTTTACTGTAGTTAAAAGATAATCTACTGATTTTGCTAAGCAATTAAGGAATAATAAATCTCAATCCTATACATACTCTAGCAAAAAGAATTGAGGAGTGAACGTTATGCAGTATACAACTTGCATGAGGCCTGCTAATGTCCTGATAACTCAATCAGGCCAGGGTAACACAAGAAAAGGAAACTACTAATGAATGTCTCATAAATACAGATATAAAAGTTCTCAACAAAATAGTAGCAAAGTACTATACACCAGGACCAAATGGGAGTAATCTCAGGAATGCAAAATTGTTTCAACTATATAAAGCATTGGTCATACATTATGTTTACAGACTTCAAAACAAAACCACAATCATCCAAATAGGTGAAAATAAAACTTTATGAAAACTAACACCCTTTCATGATAACAACATGGAAAGAACTAGGAGTAGAAAGAATAGTTTTTAACATGAAAACAATATCTACACAAATCCCACAGATAACATATGATGAAAGAATAAAGCAAGTAAGGGCTGGGGTTTTAGCTCAATGGGATAAGTGCTTGCCTGGCAGGCCCAAGGTTGAGCATTCAATCCCTGATAAAAAATAAAATAAATAAAATAAAATAAAAAATAAAGCAAGTAGTACAAGACAAACTGTACTTTCTAATTCTCTTCAAGTAGAAGTTCTAGCTAGTATAGTTAGGAAAAGGGAACCAGGAGAAATTGCTGGGGTAGGAGAAAAGAGGAAGCAGAAAAGAGAGAAGAAGATAAGGAGAAGGAGTGGGTGAAGAAGAGGAAGAATGAGGGGGTGGGGATGGTAGTTGGAGAGAGGGACAATGGGAAGGAAGCAAGACTGGGAAAGTAATAAACAAAACTATTTTGATGTGTAGTTGATATGATTTTATATAGAGAGAACTCTAAAGAACGCAATGCATACTATTAAAGCTGCATGGCTGCAGATACAAGGTCAATGTAGAAAACAATTCTCTGTATATAGTATAACTAGTTTGTAATAAATAAAAACTTACAATAACATAAAAATATAAAATACATAGAAATAAATTTAATAAACATGCAAATATTTTTAGACTAAGCACCACAAAGCATTGCTTAAGGAGGGTCTGGGTAAATGGAAAGACATTTATGTAGATGCATCAGAAGACAATGTTAAGATTGATGGCAGTATCTTCCAAACCATCCTACAAATTCAAATATCAATGGAATAAAATTGACAGTTCAGAAGTAAACCTTTGAATGACTTATAATCAATTAATTTTCTATAAAGATGTCAAGGACATTCAATGAAGAATGAATAATCTTCAACAAATGGTGCTAAGTTCTAAGTTCTAGGAAGATGGCAGTGTGGTGAATAGTAGAGAAACAGCCTTTCTGAGATTTGGTGTTCATATGCTGGAATATAGCAACATAAGGAAGAGAAGGAGGAGAGAAATGAATCCCTGAGGCCCAGCAAGGATCCAAAGTGAGATTTGAAGCCCACTGGAGAGTGAAGAGAGAGATCTCAGTACAGAAGATGGCAAACAGTGCTTTCACACAGAGCCCTGACTTGCTGCATGGGAGGGGTGGTTTGAACCTGCCTGTGCAGGGTGCCTCCTAGGGACCCCAGAGGCCTACACAGAGAAATGCATCAGTGGAATGGAGCAGTGGATACTATGAATAGCAGGGGGTGATAAGTTATTCAGTTCAAACATCTCCCAGGAGAGGGTAGTTAGCCAATCACCACCTTGGAGCTCAGAGCAGCTGTGGGCTGGCTCCATGTAGCAGCTCCCAGTGTCAGGGCTCAAGTCAGCAAGAAGTCAAGCAGCTGAGCTCAAGCTGCCAGGAGGTATGTAAAATGTTGAAGGCTGAAAGGATTGGGTTCCAGCCTCACATCCAGAAACCAGCCTGAACTTCAGTAGAACTAAAGGTGCAGAATTTCTGGGATTACCTACTATCCTGGCTGGAATCTATAACTGGCTTTGCTGGGATTGCTCAACATGGACCATTCTGTCTACCAGTGACAGCAGAGACATGCCCTGAAGTGGACATTTTTTGATTTTCCTTTTTTTTTCTTGTTCTTTTCATGTTTTGTTTTCATTTCCTTTTTCTTGTTTTTCCTTGTTTCTATATGAGTGGGAACATTGCTTCTAATTTGTTGTGGTTGTTCTGTTTTTGTTTTAATTTTTTCCTTCTCTCTTTCCCTCCCATGTTCAACAGCTTCCCAAAGTTTGCATAATCTTCCTTTATTCTCCATCTTGCTTCTAATCTCTTCTTTTTCTTCCAAATCTCAATTTTCCTCCCATATCTCCTTTTAAATTTTCTCCCTTGAGGGTCAAATCACCATACTAAGGGCATATTCACTATATACAATTTATGATTTTGTTATATAACCACAAATCTAGTTCATATGGTTTAAAGTGACAAATTAATAGTTACCTCATTTGTCATCTTCTAACAATGTTTCATGCTATTATTATTGATAATAGTACTAATGTAGCCAAGATGGCATAATTGTTTTAATCAGTTGTTCTTCCTTGTATGCCAAGACCAAGATTGCCTGAGAGTCATAAATAATACTATAGGCCAATACTAAAGAACAAAAGGCTAAACCAAATAGGCAGCAACTTCTCAATCACAAATTGAAGAGGTAGGATCTTGCAACACACTCAAAACCCAAAAGTCAGCTACAACTAGAAGACAACTCTGAGAAGTAGTCATTTACTAAGGATTTTAAGTACTAGTAATAAAACTTCTTGCCATATGCAATTTACAAGTATTAACCCAGGAATTAAACTAAAAAATAATTTCTCATATAATTACAGATGGTGACCATAATGAAAGTTATGGTTAGTGACTGTAGAGAAGAAACAGATTAAAAAAAATAGATGAGTTTAGGAAAATGATGGGAACCATGAACAACCAACATAGGAAAGAAATGTAATCTATGAATGACATTCAAACAGATATCCAGGAGATAAAAATTCCAATGAAAGTTCACACAGTGGAATGAACCAATGTGAGGACAGAGTCATAAGAAACACCAGGATTCTACCATTTGCAGCTTCAAAATTTCAAAAGTGACTTTACTTTGAGAAGAAAGCAGCAAAGTGTCATTTTCCAGAATGGCAATGGTCACATCATGTACCAGAATGGTGGCAGCCTAGAAAATCTGTTCCTCAGAATTGGATTCAGATTTTCCAGTGATCCACGCACTCAACTCCTACAGCCAAGAGAGAGGGAAGCCTGGCTACTGCTCCAGTTGGTGGGAGACCTTGGTATGGTCCATGTGCCACTGGTTTCAGGTGCATGCAGAATGCAAGAGTTTTGAAGTTAAAAAGACTTTCACCCCAATACCAGAAGGCCAGAAGTGTGCCCCTTAGTGGGCAGTGTGTGAAGCTGAGAGTGTGAAGCTGAAGGTGCAGTGGAGACCCTGGAAGTCTGGAGAAGTCAGAAAAATGGATGATCTGAGGAAAACTGCAAGGAGGGAGAACATCAAGCCTAAGAAAGAAGCCATGGGAGCTACAACCACCAGAAATGCCATAGGAGCAGAGCTGCACAAGCCCTTTGTAGTTCACATCTTGGCATAGATTGTGTAAAATGCTATATATGGAACTACAGGACATAATGTGCCCTGTTGGATTTTGGACTTGCTTTGGTCTCATTACTTTGTATCCCCCTGTTTGTAACTTTTGGAATGAAAATGTTTATCTTGTGGCACTGAATGTTGGAAGTATTTAACTTTCTTTACACTTGTACAGGGGCTCACAGCTAAGAGCCTGCCTTAGATCTCAGAAATTTGGGACTTGAACTTTTCAGTCCAGTGACCTTGGTTTATTAAGGCCAATCTCCTTAACAAACATAGATGCAGAAATCTTTCACAAGGTACTGGTGAACAGAGTATAGCAAATCTTGAAGAAGATTATACAATATGATCAAGTAGGATACATCTCAGGGATGGTGTAACTTAAACAAATCAATACATGGAATATACCATATCAGCATAGCCAATGACAAAAGTCACACGATCATCTCAATAGATGCAGAAAGGGCTGGGGATTTAGCTCAGCAGCATAAGCGCCTGCCTTGCAAGCCTGCAGTCATGAGTTCGATCCCCAGTACCGATAAAAAAATAGATGCAGAAATATCTATTAAGAAAATCCAACACTCATCCATGATAAAAACTTTACAGAAAGCCAGAGTAGATGGCCTTTATCCAATCTGGTAAAAGCCATCTATGACAAATCAACAGCCTATATCATACCAAATGGTCAAAACCTGAAAACCTTAACTCAAAATAAGGAACAAGATGAGGATATTCACTATCTCCAATCTTACTCAATATAATTGTGGAAACATTAGCCAAGCAATTAGACAAGAAAAAGAAATAAAAGGAATAAGGATAGGAAAGCATCATTATTTGCAGATAACAAAAGGAATAAGGATAAGAAAGCATCATTATTTGCAAATGACATGTTACTCTACATAAAATACCCCAAAATTCCATCAAAAGACTTCTATGTTTAATAACCAAATTCAGTAGTGTAACTATACAGAGTGAACACACAGAAACCAATAGCATTCCTGTACAGAAATAGCAAATGCAGTTAGAGAGAAATTAGTGAAACCATACCTTTCACAATAACATTCCCCCAAGTTGAAATAGTTAGGAATCAATCCAACAAAGAAAGTAAAAGAATTTTACATTGAAAACTACAGTTCTCTGAAAAAAGAGATCAAAGAGGATGTCATAAGATAGAAAGTTACCCCGTTCTTGGGTAAGAAGAGCCAATATAGTAAAGATGGCCATACCCCTAAAATTGTTACACAGATTTACTGCAATCCTGATCAAAATTCCAATAGCATATCTCACAGACTTAGAGAAAACAATACTAAAATTAATTTGGAAACCAAAGAGATATAGAATAGTAAAAGTAATTATGGGCAACAAAGGTAAGACAGGGAGCATTATAATCCTTGATCTGGAATTATACTATAAACTTATTGTGATAAAAGCAGCATGGTACAAACAAGACAGAGAAACAACTCCAAACATACTTAACCATCTTATCTTTGACAGAGAAGCAAAACACTTCCACTGTAAGAAAGACAGCCTCTTTAGTAAATGGTGCTACAAAAACTCACCTTTTACATGCTAAAAGTTAGAACTAAACATCAGGCACTAAGTTAAATTTGAAATGGGGAGGAGAAGACAAGATGCCAATCAGTGAGCAACAAAATACAAAGCCTCCCAGGAGAAACAATTCATATGCCAGAATAAAACACCCTGGAGAGACCCAGACAGAGGGAGATGGATCCTCTTGACAGAGGAAGAAATTAAAATGTAAAAAAGCTAGTCAAATACTTTGGGACTACAACTGAAACAGCTAAAAACTATGGGACACAGCATTTTCGTGGTGACCAGCCAAGTTTGCACCAGCTTGAATCCACGCTGGCAGGCAGAGCCACCCAAACTCGTTCCTGCTGCCACTCACAGGAAGCACAGCAGTGCTGAAGTCAGGGGTTGATGAGCCCAATGGAGAGTGGAGAATGGAGCCAGTGAAGGGACCTTCATTAATCCATGGTCAGTGTTGGAAATGAGACCCCTGCCATGGGAAGGGTGCAACCAAATGGGTGACATGTTGGAATCGGGCAGGAGGAGCCTGAAGGGGAGTGACAGTGACATCGGTTGGTTGCTCCTCCCCAGAGCAGATTTGTGCAATTTGCTTGGCCTGGGCTGTGCTCCTGGCTGGGACTCAATGAGCCATCCCAAATCGATTCCCTGTGCCTAGCACACACTAACCAGGTGAAGGCACCTGAAGTTTGGCTGGCCCAGTGGGGAGGGGCAGGCATATGTTTACACATATGCCTGGGGCAGGCAGCCTGTTTACACCTCAGTGACAAGAGCAGGCAGGAGAGGGTGGAGTTCCCTTGCCAGCATGCTTTGGAGGAAACATGGCCAACAGGGAAGGGGGCTGAAACCTGTACTGTAACCTGTGTGGAGGAAGCCAGGGACATGACAGGAGAGAGAGGCAAGAGGAGGTCCCCAGCCCAGAACCCTGAAAGCCCTCATCCAAGAGAGGGAAAAACAAGGGAGACTGAGAGCGGCAAACACACAACATAAGACATGGCTTCAATGGACATTAAGAGATATTTTCAGGACCTTATAGACCAGCTCAAAACTGAAATATTAAATCAGGTAAAGCAAGATATGAGTAGAGTAGAGTAATAAAATGCTCTCAGGAAGCATTTCTCAAGATGATACAGATGGAAGAAGGGAGGAACACAAAAAAAGGAGAGAAACATTTGATAAATAATATAAAGAAAATATAGAATACATGAAGCAGATTCAAAGAGACTACTAGGAAACTAAAAACTCCATTGAAAGCTGGCAAAAATCCTTAAAAGAAACTAAGGATAGACTATCAAAACTTGAAGACAAGTTTGCAATGTGTGATCATGAAAGGAAAGATCTCTTAAAAATAACAAGGAAACAGGCAGTAACAATACAAAGGCTAGAAGATGACAAGAGAATCTACTTCTTAAGAATCATGTTTCTTAAGAATAAGAAACATGAATGAAGAGGCAGGAATACATACAGGTGAATTACAAAGACGATGCATGGAAATAATTAAGGAAAACTTCCCAAGCATGGGAAAAGAAAATGACATTCGGTTGTGTGAGGCATACAGAACTCCAGCCTCCTACAACCAAAACAGAGCTACACCCAGACATATAATAATCAAGATTCCAGAAATTCAATATAAAAACAAAATACTAAAAGCCATCAGAGATAAGAAACAGGTTACCTATAAAGGTAAGCCCATCAGAATCACAGCTGACTTCTCCACACAGACCATCAGATCAAGAAGAGCTTGGAGCAAAGTCTTCCAAGTCCTGAAAGAAAATAAACTCCACCCAGACATATAATAATCAAGATGCCAGAAATTCAATATAAAAACAATATTAAAAGCCATCAGAGAAAAGAAACGGATTACCTATAAAGGTAAGCCCATCAGAATCATGGCTGACTTCTTGACAGACCATCAGATCAAGAGGAGCTTGGAGTGAAGTATTCAAAGCCCTGAAAGAGAATAGCCTCCAGCCCACATTGATGTACCCTGCAAAAGTGTCACTAGAAGTTGATGGAGAAACAAGATGCTTCCATGACAAAGAGGAACTGGGTGAGTTTGTGACCACCAATTGAACCCTACAGAGAATACTGAAGGACATGAGAGAGAGAGAGAGAGAGAGAGAAACACCAGGATTTTAGAAACAGTGGTAGAAAGGCTTCAATGAGTGGGACAGGCAGTAGAATGAAGGAGAAAAGTAGACAAATGAAGGCAGGAATATAGCATGGCAGAAATGAGGCAGAGAAGGATAACTAGAAACTCTAACATAGATGGCCTTGATACGCTATATTGTTAATAGTGCACCAGGATTTAAAACCCACATTACTCACACTACTCTTCTTAAATGTATTATATTCTGTTCCAGTCATTCTACCTGTACTAGATTTGAGGGCACAGACAGAAATCCTGAAAATAATAGGATATAGTATGGTAATCATCCTTAATTTCCTACTCACTTAATCTAAAGCTCTGTAAAACCTACACAGTTTTACCATTACTGATCGTAATCGAATCTGGTTTGTTGGATCATGGTTTTGTATTGATAGATGTTATTCAAAGCTGTTATGATTGATAGTATCAAGTCTGAGAGTATAGGCAACTGCACTTAAGATGACAAGATTCACTAGAATATCCACTCTGGTTTGATTATTACCTGCCTTTGAAGTTTTATACTGTCTACAATGTTTTATTTTACTAATATTTTTATTTACTGCTATACTCAATTATACTGCTATAATCAATTATGCCTGATGATATATACATTCTATTGAGGATAATAAGAAACAACACAGCAATCATTGTAGATCACCTTGTACTGTGATTTTATATGACTTTTTGGTTTCACGCTTTTATAGGAATTTTTTTGTTTTGTCTTGCTAAGTTTTGTTTTCCCTCTAATACAGAAAAGATAGAAATACATGTAGATTCATGCATGCATAGCTGTTTACAGTCTCACTGTTTGACTATTTTGTATGCTTTAATTTTGTAACTTGAACAACTATTTCTAAGGATAATAAGTAATTTATTAACTAGTGATTTCTTATTGTTTATCTTTTTTTTGAATTCTGTATTATCTCTACCCTTTACATGCTTTTGTTTCTCTTTAAATAAATTTAAAAAAGATTTGAAATGGGTCAGCAGCAACCATCAGCTGGGAAGAGAACCAAGAAGGCAGCCCACCTTTTCTATGAGCAAATCACAGCCATGCAGGCCTGTAAGAGAACTGAGAAATGAGACCACTATTCCCAAAAGCTAGTGGCAGCCACTTGGGCCAGGAAGAAACCCAAAACAGTCAGCCCAACCTTTCTGTGAGCCAGCAATGGCCATGGGCTGGGAAGAGAATCAAGAAGTCAGCCCACTCTTCCCATGAGCCAGTTGGCATGCAGGCTAGGAGATAAGATGAGGCACTCCACCCCCACCCCACCCTGTGTAGGTAACCTACTGATTCAGAGGAACACAGGCTTGGATGATAGCACTTGAACAAAACTGAACAAAAACAACTTAATGCTTGTATTGATTGATTGACTTTGCAGGCCTGGGGCTGGTAGTCTGAGCATCTACTTAAAGGATGCAAATATACAATATAGCAACTATGGGGGATTTCCTTCTGTTTTATTTTTGAAATCCAATATTGTTCTCATTATTTTGTTTTGTTCCATTTTATAGTTTTGTTTTTTCCTCTTAAAAATAAAATTGAAATGGATCAAAGATCTAAATATTAAAACAGAAATATCACTCAAATATAGAATAGGTAGAACTTTTGAAGGTATAGTGCAGGCAAAGACTGTATGAACAAAATCTTCATCATATAGGAAATATCACAAAGAACACCTGGGATCTCATCTTATTAAAAAGCTTTCACACAGCAAGAGAAGCCAACAGAATGAAGAGACAACTCACAGCATGAGGAAAAAATTTTTGCAAGCTGTTAATAAGACAGAGGACTAATATCTAGAATATCTAAAGAACTTTAAAAAATCAAACCACCCAAATTTAAACACCCAATCCAAAAATGGGCACATGAGATGAACACACACTTCTCAGATGAAGAATTACAAACAGCAAATAAATACATTAAAAAAGTTCAACATCAATGACCATTTGAGAACCATAAATTAAGACAATGCTGAGACTGTCACCCCAAAAAGAATGGCTGCCTTCAAGAAATCAACTAATAACAAAAGCTGATGGAGCTGTGGGGAAATAAGAACTCTTCTCTATTGTTGGTAGGGGTGTAAACTACCATAGAAAGCACTGTGGACATTTTTCAAAAAACTAAAACTAGAGGATCTATTTGATCCATCTACTCCTCTTCTTGGTATCTTCCCAAAAGAATTAAAAGCATCATACCACAGCAACATATGCACACCCATATTTACAGAAGCACAGTTTGTCATAGCTAAATCTTGAAAACAATCCAAATGTCCATCAACTGATGAATGGGTAAAGATGTGATTTTTTTAATACAGAGGTGAAGTTTTCTATACTGCTATGCCATAAGGCTAAGTCTGAGACATTTGTAGGTAAATGGATGTACCTTGAGATCATATTAAGTGAAATAGATCAGACACACATGTCTGGTGTGAGAAACTGGAACTGTAAATAGGGACCAAAGTGTATGACAGATCTAGTTCAATGGGAAGAACAAAGTGAAGAAGGGAGGGGAAGAGGAGAAAGGAAGGAAGGGACAAGAAAAGTTGAGGATAGAAGGAAAACTGGAAACAAAGTTTTGTAAATGAGGTGGGGAAAAGGGGTTGAAGGGAATGGAAGGAAATGAGAAAAAAGAGGAAGCAAAATTCCTTATGATGAATAATTATGTACATCTAGCAAGATATGTTATATGTATGTACCAAGAAAGAAAATTATGCTGGAAAAATGGATATCCATATATACAAGAATGAATTTTGTCATCTATTTCACATCATATACACATATTAAAATAAATCAGAGATCTAAAGCTAAGTGATAATGCTATCAAACACCTAGTGAAAGTATAGGAGCAAATCTTGATAAATTTTCATTAGACATAGTAGTTTAGACAAAAAACAAAAACATAAAGAAAAGTAGAGTGTAATTCATCAAAAATTTTTAAAAATATGCTCCCATGGATTCTATCAAGAAAGTGAACTGACAACTCACAGAATGGGAAATGTATCTGTTAATCATATATTTATAAGGTACATGTAGCCAGAAGAATTCTTATAAATTGATAATAAAACAAGACAACCAAAAATAGCTCAATTAAAAATGGCCAGCACTTGAGATGGAGGACTGCAGAAGTTTCAGGTCAATGTGGGCTACCAAATGAATTCAAGGTTAGACTGAACTGCATAGCAGGACTGTTTCTCAGAAAAAGTGGCCAAATGGTCTGAATAGATGTTTGTTCAGAGAATATGAACAACTGGACAAAGAAGCACATAAAAACCAAAACCACAATGAGTGGTTTTGCTAATGGACAGTGTAAAACAGCAAGTGTTGACAAATGTGGGGAAAACTTGCAATCTCTTTTGTACTGTACCTGGAAATATAAAATGATGTAGCCACTGTAAGAAACGTCGACATAGAATTGTCATATACCCAGCAATTCCACCTTTGGTGCATACTCAGCTAAATAGAGATGCAAACAGATATTTATAAACAGCACTAACATTGTGCAGCATTGTGTACAATAGCTAAAAGGATGAGACAACTCAAATTTCCATCAACAAGATGAATTAGTAAACAAAATGTGACACATACACAATGGCACACTATTCAGCTTTAAAAAGAATAATGTTACAATACATGGACTAACCTTGAAAACATTATACTAAGTGAAGGAAACCAGAGATAAAAGGATAAGAATTACATGATTCTATTTACAGGGTTTTTCTAGAACAGACAACAAATAAAGGCAGAAAACAGAATAGAGGTGATCAGAATTTGGAAGTTGTTGTTTAAATGTTAGTGTTGTTTAAACTCTGAGTAGTTTCTATTTGGATGATATACAAGTTCTAGAAATAGACTATGATGATGGTTGCAAACAATGTGATGTACTACTTGCTGCCACGGAATTACACTGAATTAAATGGTTAAAAGGCAAATTCATGTGTATTTTACTTAATTTTTAAAAGACACACAATGAAATATTACTTCACATTCTCTCTAGCATGGCTATTAAAAAGACAAGACAACAAATGATGATGTGAAGAAACAGAAATCATCACACATTCCTGACAGGAATGTCAAATGATTCCTGTCAGGGAAAATGGTTATCATTTCCTCAAAGTGGTAAAAATAAGTTCCTGTATGATCCAGCAATTCCACTGCTCAGTAATACTCAAAAACAAATGAGAATATATGTCTCAAAGACTAATATATGAATGTTCATAACTGCATTATTCATAACAGCCCAACCTGCAAATAACTCAAAGTCTATCAGTTCCTTAATGCATAAGTAAAACGTGTTGTATCCATCCAAAGGGATATTAGTTAGCAATAAAAGGAAATGAAGTATTAATACATGTTGCAATATCATGAACCTTAAAAACATGCTGTGTGAAAGATGCTGTCATAAAAGACCACATGCTATATGATTCCATTGATATGAACTGTCCACAGCAGGCAAATCTGTAAAGACCAAAAATATATTGGGGATTGACTAGGTGCAAAGTGGCTGGAAAATGGGAAGTGACTGGTAATTGAATGATGAAAATGTTCAAAATTTCTTGTGGGGGATGGTTGTTAACTCAAGTATATACTAAAATCTACTGAATTATATGTTTTAAATGTGTTGATTGTATTTCAATAAAGCTGTTCTTTAAAGACAATCAAGAGGAGTCTAGAAAGATAGCAGAATAGTAAGCAACAGAGACAATAGCCTGTCTGAGAGTCACCATCCAGATGCTGCAAAATAGCAACATGAGAAGCACAAGTAGGAGAAAAGTGGGTGCTCTGGACCCAGGAAGAATCTGAAGTGCAAACTGAAGCCCCCAGAAGCTTCAATGAAGAAGCAGGTAGCTGGTGGCGCTTTCTCCCTGAGACTGGACTCACTGCATGAGAGGCACAGTTCAAACTGCAGAAGCAATCACAGTGACAGTGTTGGCTGTCAACCCCAGAAGCCTCTGCAGTGATACGTGGCAGTGGAGAAGAGCAGTGGACATGGAAGGGAGCAGCAGACATGAAGGACTGCACTGACTGGTGGTGAGTGCACAGTTCTCACTCTTGTGTTGGGAGAAAACAACTGGCCTGGAGCCACCTTGGAGATGGGCAGCCAGAGATCAGAACTCAGAACTACAGCTCACTCCCTCTAGTGGCTACCAGTAGGGCTCAGCCCTGTGGAAGGAGTTCTGAGGAAGGTGAGCAAAACGTGACTGACTGTTTCCACCAGAAAGCACAGGCTTACTGAGATTACCCACTACCCCACAAAAAAGCCACTGCCAGTGTGCTGGGGTAGATCAATATGGATCAGGACTCTGTCTCTGTAAATTGTCTGCCAGTGAAAGCAGACACAAAACTGGACAAACCTGGAAGTAGGCTTTTTACTGTTTTGTCCCTTCTCTCACTCACATTTGTCTTTGATTTTTAGTTTGTTTTTTTTTCTTTCTTTCTCCTTCATTGTTTGATCTTATTTTTATATAAGTGTAAACATGGTTTCTGGCCTCCTTGTGGCTCTGTTGTTCTTTCATCTCTTCCTTTGCTCTATCCCTCCAGTCTTCTACACCAGTTTCCCAAAGTTATCATGAACCCCCTTGGTCCTCCTTACTTCTAATCTCTTCCCATTCTTCCAATTCTCTATAAACTACATTAAATTTTAACTCCTGAAGGCAAATTGATATATAAATTAACATATCATTACATACTTAATATATTTTTTTGGTTTGTTTTAGATTTTGTTATATAACCACATGTCTAGTTTATACAGTTAAGTGGCAAATTAAGGGTTATCCCAACCTGCCATTTTGTAGGCTGTGTTTGATGCTATCAGCATCAGTATAACCAAAATTGACATAATTTTTCTAAACAGCTGTTGGTCCTGATATTCCATGACCAACACTGACACAGAAAATACTGTGGCACAGGGCCAAAGAACCAAGAACTGGGCCAAACAAGCAACAACTTCCCATCTCCATCAAACTGAAGAGGTAAGATCTTCCAACAGACTCAAAACCCAAAAACCAGCTATATCTGAAAGATAGCTCAGAGAAATAGTCATCACCTAAGAGTCCTAAATACTAGCAATAAAGCAACCCACCATAGGTAATTTACAAGCATCACCCCAGGAATGAAATTTAAAAAAAGAAAAGAAGAGAGAATGAGAAGACAAACAAAATACAACCCCAGACATCGAGTTCACCAAAGGCAATTCCAGGGGGCAATGAGGTGACACAATCAGAAAGCCTCCCACCAGGTAACAACAAAGCAATTGAATGATGCTCAGGAAAAAAATGAAATAAGAAATAATCTCTCAGATAACTACAGAGATGATATCCAAAGTAAAGACCATGCTTAGTGACCCTAGAGCAGACACAGAAAAAAAATAGCTGAGATTAAGAAAATTGCAGGAGCTCAGCCTCAGAAAGAAATGGAATCCATAAAGAAGACTCAAGTAGATGTCCAGAAGAGTAAAAATTCCATTGAAAGTATTTGAAGTAGATTAGGCCAATGTTAAGACAGGATCTCAGACATAGAAGACAGGCTTGCAGTTAGTGACAGGGAAAAGAAAGATTTCTAAAAATAGCAAGGGACCATGACAAATCAATCCAGAAGCTGCTAGATGAGACAAAGAAGAGTAAGTTAAGATTAACTGGAGTCAAAAACAAGAAGGAGATACCACAAATGACGTCAAGAAAATGGTCGCAGACATCATGATGGAAAACTTCCCTGTCAGAGAAAAAGAATTTGACATACAGGTAAGTGAAGCATGTAGAACTCCAATCAGCAATGATCAAAACCAAAAATCTATAACCAAGCATATCACAGTCAATTCCAAAAAATCAACACAAGAATAGAATCTTAAAAGCTGTAAGGGAAAGAGTCAAATCAGTTTTAAAGGAAAGCTCATTGAGAATTAGAGCTGATTTCTCAGCACAAACTCTCAAGTCAAGGAGACCATGGAATAAAGTTTTCCAAGCTCTCAAGGAAAACAGCTTTCAACCCAGAATGATGTACCCTGCAAAACTATCTTTCAAAACTGATTGGAGAAATAAGATATTTCCATGACAAAGAACAGCTGAAGAAGTTTATAACCACCAAATCAGCTCTCCAAAATGTTCTGAAGGATATTCTAGAAAACAATAATAAGAGCCACAGCTTCATGATCCCCAACAGGAAGAACCCAACAGGCAAGGTAAACAATTAGAGGAAAGAGTAAAAAAGGAGGGGGAGCCAACAACAGGAAAAATCATGACAAGAACAAGTCAATACATATCAGTTATAACCATCAATGTTAATGGTCTCAATTTACCAATAAAAAGATATAGACTGGCAGGATGGATCAAGAAGCAAGATCCAACAATGTGATGCATGCAAGAAACACATTTAATTCAAAAATAAATTCATAGATTGAAAGTCAAAGGGTGGAAACCAATACTCCACACAACAAGAACCCAGAAAAAAGCAAGAGCAGCTATTCTATTTGCAGACAAAGTGAATTTCAAATGAAGACTGATTAAGAGAGATAAAGAAGGCCCCTACATTCTCATAAAGGGAACAATCCAAGAGGAAGAGATAACAATCATAAATATATGTGCAACAAATCCCAGTGCACCTGACTATATAAAACAAATACTAACGGACATGAAAAATCAAATAAGCCCTGATACAATTGCATTGGGAGGTCTCAATACCCCACTGTCACAAAAGATAGATCAAATGGACAAAAAATCAATAGTAAAATATTAGAACTGAACCAAACTTTCAAACAAATGGACTTACTAGATGTCTATAGAGTGTTCCAACCCACAACATCAGAACACACATTCTTCTCAATTGCACATGGGATCTTCTTTAAAATAGACCACATACTCACTCATAGAACATGCTTCAGTAGATGAAAAGGGATTAAAATTGTCCCATACATACTATCAGACAACAGTGCATTGAAATTGGAAATTCAAGGAGAAACAAACCATGAGAACTTCATAAACACATGAAAATTAAATAGCACCATCCTAAACAACCAAGGAGTCACACATAAAATTAAAAAAGAAATTAGTTCCTAACAGATAAATGATAATGAAAATACAACATACTATAACATATGAGACACAATGAAAGCAGTCCCAGGAGGAAAAATTATAGCAGTAAATACCCATACAAAGAAAACAGAGCAAGTGCATATAAACAACTTAAGGGTGAACCTCAAACTTCTATAAAGAAAAGAACAGGCTAAGCCAAAAGCTCATATGACAGAGGAAATTATAAATATCAGAGCAGAAATTAATGCATTGGAGACTAAAAAAATACAAAGGATCAATGAATCAAAGAATTGGTTCTTTGAAAGATTAAATAAAATCAACAAACTCTTAGCCAACCTTACCAAAAAAAGAGAAAGAAAAGACTCAAATCCACACAATTAGAAATAAAAAGGGTAAAATCACAACAGATCCTGCAGAAATCCAGAAGATCATCCATACCTACTATGAAAACTTGTATTCTAACAAGATGGAAAACACAGAAGAAATGGACAGATTCCTAGATACATATGAATTACCAAAGCTGAATCAAGAAGATATAAATGTCTTAAATAAATCAATTCAACTGATGAAATTGTAGATGAAATTGAAAACCTATCAACAAAGAAAAGCCCAGGCCTTGATGGAGTCACTGCTTAATTCTACAAGAAATTTAGAGAAAGACCTAACATCACTACTTCTCTCTCTCTTTTTTTTTTTTTTTTTTGGTCTTTTTGAGACATCATCTTGCTATGCAGTTCAGGCTGGTCTTGAGATCTCTTTGTAGCCCAGGCTGGTCTCAAACAATGATTCTCCTGCTTTAGCCTCTTGAGTGCTGAGATTGATTACAGGTGTACACCATCAAAGTCTTTAATGAAATTGAAAGAAGAAATAGTCCCAAATTCATTCCTGGAAGAAAGCATTACCCTGTTACCAAAAAAAGAAAAGGACCTACCTAAAAAAGAAAACTACAGACCAATCTGCCTCATGAATGTAGAAGCAAAAATCCTTAATAAGATACTGGCAAACAGAATGCAGAAAATAATCAAGAAGATTGTACACCATGATCAAGTGAGATTCATCCTAGGGATGCAGGGATGGTTCACATATGTAAATCAATAAATGTAACACACCATATTAACCGAGCCAAGGTCAAAAATCATATGGTCATCTCAATAGATGCAGAAAAATCTTCTGACAAAGTCCATTCATGATAAAAAAACCCTAAAGAAATTGGAATAGATGTTCTTTATATCAATCTGATAAAAGCCATCTGTGATAAACTAATAGCCATCCTAAAAGCTTTCACTGTAAAATTGGGAACAAGACAAGGATGTCCACTGTTTCAACTCTTATTCAACATACTCTTGGAAACTCTAGACACAGAAATTAGGTGAGAAAGAAATAAAAGGAGTAAAGATAGGAAAGGAAGAAGTTAAACTATTGTTATTGTACATGATAAAATACTCTACTTAAAAGACCCCAAAAACTCCACTAAGAACTGGAATATTTAATAAGAAAATTCAGTAATGTAGCTGGATACAAAGTCAACACTCAAAAATCAATAGCATTCCTGTACATGAATAACAAATTCACTGAGAGAGAAATTGGGGAACAATACCTTTTACAATAACACCCCAAACTTGAAATACCTAGTCATCAATTTAACAAAGGATGTGAAAGACCTCTATATTGAAAATTACAGTGCTCTGAAAAAGGAGCCTGAAGGGGATATTAGAAAATAGAGATATCCCATGGTCTTGGGTAGGAAGAACCTATACAGTGAAAATGGCCATACTTCCAAAACTGTTACACAGATTCAATACAATCCCAATCAAAATTCCAATAAGTTATCTCACAGAATTATAGAAAACAATCCTAAAATTCATCTGGAACCAGAAGACACCTAGAATAGCAAAGGCAATCCTGGGCAACAAAGGCAAGAGAGGGGGTATCACAATTCCTGACTTGAAATTATACTATAAAGATACTGTGATTAAAAACAGTCTGGTACTGGCAAAAAAAAAAAGATGAAAAGACCAATGGAACAGATTAGAAGATGAACAAACAACTGCAGACACACTAAGCCATCTTATCTTTGACAAAGGTGCTAAACACTCACTGGAGTAAAGATAGCCTCTTTAATAAACAGTGCTGGAAAAACTGGCTCTGCATGTGTTGAAGATTAAAGTTGGATCCACATCTTTCACCATGCACTAAATTAAATTTGGAATGGATCAAAGATCTGAATATTAAAACAGACACAAATAAATCTACTGGAAGATAGAGTAGGTAAAACTCTTGAAGACATAGGTATAGGTAAAGACTTTATAAACAAAACCCCAATTGCACAGGCACTATCACAAATAATCAACAATTGAGATCTCACCCTACTGAAAAGCTTTTGCATAGCAAGAGAAATCACACACAACAGAGTAAACAGACAACCCATGACGTGGGAGAAAATGTTTGCCAGCTATACCTCAGACAAAGGATTACTACTGAGAACATATAAAGAACTAAAAAAAAAAAATCAGTGCTTCCAGATTTAAAGAACCAGTCCAAACATAGGCAGCTGAGATGAATACACACTTCTCAGAAAAAGAAATACAAATAGCAAATATATATGTGACAAAATGTTCAACATCATTGGTCATTTGAGATATTCAAATTTAAAAAACACTGAGATTCCACCTTACCTGAGAAAGAATGGCAATTATTAAGAAATCAAGCAATAACAAATGCTGGAGGGGCTGTGGGGAGAAAGGAACCCTTCTCCACTGTTGGTGGGAGTGTAGACTGGTGCAACCATTGTGGAAATTAGTGTGGAGATTCCTCAAAAAGCTACAATTAACCACAGATTTAGTTCATTAGCCTAAGTGCCTGCCTGGCAAGTGCAAGGTCATGAGTTCAATCCCTGGTACCAAACAAACAAAAAAACAAAACACAACAAAAAAATCTAGGATTAAAGGTCCCATTGACAGCTATTCTTCTTCCAGGTATCTTCCCAAAAGAATTAAAAACATCATACCACAGCAATATATTTCACCACACATTTATAGCAGCACAATTTGCATAGCTACATCTTGGAAACAACCTAATGCCCAGAAACCGAGGAATGGATAAAATATAAAAATGGTATTTTAATACAATGGAGTACTACTCAGCTATAAAGGATAAACTGGAGACTTTTATTGGTAAATGGATGCAACTTGAGACCATACTCATTAGTGAAATAAATCAGACACATGTATAAACATAGTATTATCTCACTGGCGTGAGAAACTGAAAGAAACTATACACATAAAAGTTAATTAAGATAGTTATACTACTGATTTCTCTGAGCTCATTGAAGAGAAAGGTTTGTGCTAGTATTGTTCAGATGATTAGATGCAAATGTCTTGCATTCTGAGTAACCAAGGTGAGATAACAATAAGCAATGTATATACTATTGTTATCCCCAATTGTGTTTTGAAATTGTTTTTTCTTTAACATAAAAAAGACAATAAAAAGTAAAAATAATAGTGTGTATGGGGTGTACTTCATATTGAGAATGATCTAGTATGTTACAAGTTCATAAGAACTTTGAAGAAAACCAGGGAAGTAGGAGAAGTGTAGGTGTGGTGAAATCTATGAAGTTCTTGGAAGGTCTCATAGAGGAAGTAAAGACCAGAAGGAGCCAGCAGCAGGATCCATGGGGAGTAAAGTTCCAAGCAGAGAGAATAGTCAAGACACAGGCCTTGAAGCAGGGTGCTCACTGGCAGGGCTAAGGACTAGCAGACACCAGCATGGTTACAAGGAAGTGGGAGATGGAAAGATTGCAGAGGGGGGTAACCAGTCGGTAGGGCCTTATGCACTGCAGTGCCCCTTGCACACGAACCCCAGCAAGGGGGCACGAAATAAGCCGCATTAAAAAAGGAAAAAGATGGAGGCAAAATTGGAGAGGAATAGCGGTTTCCCACAGAGTCGCTGTGACACCACTCTGGGAACTGAGCTTTCAAGTACTAAGATGAGGGAAGAGATAGCAGATTCCTTCTTCCTCCTCCCAGCACCAGCCACAGCATGAGGAGGGCACCTACCCGTCCATTCTCTGTCTCTCGACATGCCATCAGGATCACCTAGGGGAGGTGGCAACTTGGGTTAGAGGAAACAGGTCCATGAGCAGACTGAGAATTGTGCCCCCTCTCTCTCCCAGATCTGACCTTGACCCCAAACTCCCAGACCAGGCGCCAGAAGTCTATCAGGGTATGAGGCAGGGGTCCTTGTGTGGCAATGTAGGCCTGGCTTCCGTCTGCGCCCTGGGAAAGATTCATTGACTAGGAAGATTCCACCACCCACTCTCAGCGCCCCCAGTCCTCCCCATTCCCTGATCACCAGCCTGACTCGAATGAAATTGCCATTGATGTAGTCACCATGTCCCTCCTCCTGAAGTAGGGAGAGAATCGTTCGTGTCTGATCATCTGCCAGCAGGTAAAGTGAGAGATTTAGAGTTTGGGGTGAAAACTGGCAGGGGAAAGCACCGGCGCAGCACGCTGGGCGTGTGCGCAGAGACGTGCTCCTTCTGAGCCTGACTCACAGGGCACCACGTCTTTGTAGCGGTTCTTCCCCACGTTCCTGGAGAGACTGCCAGCTTCAGTGGAGCACACGTCGTCAGTCTTCCAGGAGGCAAAGCAGGCGCGGATGTCCTAGAAAGAGGCAGAGTGAGTGAGCAGGAAGGGGAGGTACCGGTTCAGAGTCCAGGATACGGAGAATGCGAAACACACATTCCGGGAGGTCAGAGCAGACTCCCACACCGCAGAGCTGCTCAGCACTGGGCTCTGCGCTAAAGGTGTGGAACTATCGCACGAGCCCACAGAAGCGAGCACCATCCCTGACGTCCTCCCCGCTGGGGCAGAAGGCGGCTGGAACACGAGATTAGGAGATTTGGCAAAGGTTCCATCTAGGAAGCATCGGAGTGAAAGTCGAACCGAGACCTGTTAGCGCCTGCCCCCTGCACTCTGAATTCCTGTACATTGTATTGTAAACAACAATTAAATAAGGGCCGAGGGTGCAGCTCAGTGGTAGTGTGTGCAATGCATTATTTATATAACAAAACAAATGACTGTGATATGTAACACAGGGAGTAAAATGTGTAATATGTTATTGTGTAACAAGACAGCCCAGGTACTTTGTTAATGGAAGGCGATTCATGATGATCGAAGTCCATTACTGTCGTCATCAGGAAGTCACAACCACAGGGTTCATCAAGATCTGCCGCGGAGCCACTGTGTGCGGGTCACAGTTCCAAGCCCTGTCCTCACTGTCTTTGGAGCCTCCGCAGACGCCCGCAAATTTGCGCACCGCTTTCCTCACCAGTTGAAAAACCCGGGCCCGCGCGCAAGGCGCCGACCGGGCGGCAGGGGGCGCTCTCCTTCCCCACAGAGGCCCAGTGCCAGTCCTCGACCAAATCTTCCCATCGGCAGGGATACTCCTGCTGTTCTGGATATCTTCTTATTTATAAGTTATATATTTCACATTTATTATGCATTTATAATTTATACGCTACAATATTTCATATGTGTACATTTAGTTTTATATTTATCTATGCTATTTTATGGTTGTTCATGAGCTTACACAACCATAGCTTTTTAATTAATACATATGCTAATGTGTTGTTTGATGAAGTTTTTTGTGTAAATTGTCATTTAAAATCACATTTATCTCGGGAAGCTGAGGTAGGAAGAGTGTGACAAGCTTGGAACCAGCCTGGGCTACCAAGTGAGCTCAAGGCCTGCCTGAACTGAATCGGGAGACACTGTCTCAAAAAGATAAAACAAACAAAATAAAATCACATTTATGTTTATATATTTATACCATATTTCTAAAATATTTTATACATAGTTTACATATTTCAATAGCATGTTTCTATATTTGGTACATGCATCATTAAATTATAATTATTTCATTACCTGTAGGATGCTGTGCCTTCGGAGCTACATTAGCATTCATTGGGTTTAGCTTGCACTACTTACTGCAATGCCTAGAATCTTCCTAAGTGGTGACAATGACGAAGTGTGTGCCAATGACTTTTTACCCCCACCATGCACATACTTTTTTTTTTTGGGGGGGGTACCGGGGATTGAACTCACTACCTCACACTTATTAGGCAAGTGGTAGTAGAATCAGTGAGCTAAACCCCCGCCCCAATTTTTTTTGGAACTGAGGCCAGGCGGGGTTGTAAACCTCCCCGAGTCACGAGTGTTGACCCGAAGTCGCCATCCTTACCCTGGCACTGCAGGCTGGCGGGTCCTCTCTTCCCTGCGTCCTGCCCCCTTGCTGGGAACGCAGGGTCTCCCTAGGTCGCCCGGGGCCAGGCGGACTTGTCCTCCCTTACTCCAACCCTTGTCCCAGCAGCGCCCTCTTGCCGGCAGAGGGTCGTGACGGGACTCCCGAAGACCTTCCAGCAGGTGGGATTTGTCCCTCGAGGGCCCCGCCGGCCGAGGGGAGGACAAGACAGCGCGCGAGAGCGACAGAAGTGCGGGGATGGGACGGGAGAGGGGCCCTGGGGCGGGGACACCAGGGACAAGCAGGGAAGCAGGCAGCACCCGGTCGCGCCAAGGGACAGGATCCGGCCCGCCCGGTCACTCACGCTGAACTCGCGAGCCAGCGCCACCCCATCGGGGCCGCCACGCGCCTCCAGCCGCTGCAGGAAGCTGTGCGCGGCGTCCAGGCCTCGGGCCATGGCGCAGCGCCGCGCCTTCCCGGTGCGGGGACGCCGAGAACGCGGCGGGGGCGTAGGCGCTCAGACCGGGCCTCCCGGACTCGAGGAGGACACAGGCACCCGACCAGTGGCGTCGAAGCTCCCCTGGCCCTGCCCACCCCCGGCTTGGCCTCAGGGCTCCTCAGGGCTGCGACCTTCGTCCCGGCAGAGAAGCGAGTCCGGCGCGGGTGCTTCCTTGTTCACTTGGTTTTGTTTCGCGCCGCGGCGCTTTGTTAGTAGAACCCGCAGCGTCCCACAAACTCTTGCATCCTCTCGGACCCGCCCCCTCCCAGGTGCCGCTAGCGTGGATTACAGTGCCCCTCGCCGGCCGACCCGCCCGCGTGAACTCGGGCGGTGCGCAGCGGTCCCAGGGCTTCTTCTGACCCGGGATCTCTCCTCGGGGGCGTCCCGCGCCCTGCGCTACGGCTGGATCGCTGGAGAGTCCTAGGAGAGGTTAGCGGAGAGAGAAAAAAAAAAAAAAAGCGGCCACTCTTGCTTTGTAAAGACGTAGCGGATGCTGAAGCGTCTGCATCTGTCCGTTTCCTAAGGTCCGTTCTTTTTAGGGATCAACTGAGACGCTTCATTTGCCAGGATCTTGGTTTAAGGAGCTCAGCCCTCAGTTTCTGGTTTCGAGGTGTTCTCAACACTTTCAAAGGGCTTCTTTTTCTGCCCTCACATCCAGAAAATGTGCAGATGAGAGGACAACTGCTGTCCCAGTTCTGGGGGCCTGGTGGGGGAGCTGCAGCGTGTGTTGGGGGGGTGTTGAGGATTTGTCAAGGACAGGTCTGTGTCATGGGTTAACCCCGCACACTGGCGTCAGGATAGAATTCCGAGGGTCTCATTGAATGGGCTGTCAGGTGAACACCAGTGTGAGATCATAGTGTGGAAGGGTAACGCTTGTGTCTAGAGTTGTACTTCAAGTCACCGGAAGGTCAACAGGGTCAATGGTAACATGCTAATTTAATTCATTACGGGTCATTAGAATGTTTAAATTAGGGGTGGCCACTTTTATTTTAAAAAAGCTATAGAGGAAGTGGTTTCAGCTTTGCTGTGTATGGTTTCTGTCTCAGCTACTTCATTCTGATGGGACAACACCACAGTAGCCAGACAATACAATTTCTATATTCAAATAAAACTTGGACACTGAACTTTGAATTTCATAAAATTTTTCTATCACATTTTTTTTTTTTTGGCCTGCAGACTATCAGTTGCAGATATTGAAGTGAGTGAGCAGGGTCACACAACTGCACGTGTTTTGCTTATATTGGGGTCAGGGAGGGTGACTGTGGAATCTTGAGTGTTCCAGTGGGGTCAGCAGTATTCATTCAGTTGGTGTCAGTGGATATTACTGATAATCTTTGGGAGGTCAGTGAAAGACAGGAAAAGTAATTAAGGGGTCATTAGGATTTAGTGTTTAGAAGGGCCTGTTGGACAGTGAATACCAGTGGAATCAATGCTGATATTTTGTGGAGCGGTATAGATTTTTGGAGACTTAGGAGGTGGCATTAGAGAAGTACCCATGGATCTTGGAAAACAGAAGTTTGTTGAGGAGTCATGGAGGCTCTCTTAATCCCTGAACTGCTAATGATAATCATTGTGGGCCAGGGATGCCCGAATGAATGGGGAAGTCACTGAAGAATCAGGCAAGGTCTCTAACTGTGACATTAGTGGACATCACTACAAGCCAATGGTTAGTGGTGGTCAGTAGGAGCAGTGGCAGCACTGAAGGGTCACTGGGCCATCTATGGTGGTAGCAAGGATAGGACGGTTGATCCCTCAGCCGGGTCTCTGCCTTGCTAGCTGGGGTTCTTCTGTCTTGGCAGGGGCTGAGTTGAGAGTCTGCCTGTCTGAATGCAGAGGATGGTGAGGAACTGCCCAGAAGGTGAGCTCCTGCTTAGAATATCTTCCTCATAGCCTGTACTGTATCTTATGGGTGGAGGATAAGTCTGTCTGTCCAGCCAAAGGCTGCCTCGGTGGGTTAGCTGTCACTCCACTGAGCTAACAACCTCTCTCTGTCAACTGGGAAGTGGTTCTGTCATCTACTTGAAATATGGGGTCAAGTTTCTAGTCATCCTTAGAAGAGGTTGATATTTCTTCCTGGCCACATGTCTCTGGATATTTGGCGGTGGTGATGGTGGTGGTTGTGGTGGAGAGGTATGTCTTCCATGTGTCGGAGAATCTGCCCATTTGTCTGGCTGATTGTTCAGCAGGGAGTCTATTGCTCTGAGATTATGTCTGTCCATCTAAAAGTCTGTCTGGCCAAAAGATTGGTTGACTGGCTGGGATGCTGAAACGCTGGCTAGATACTGCTATGTGGTCTATGAAAATTAAGTGGCTGGAGCTGTATCCCTGAATCATTCTATCAGCTGGACTGGATGTCTGTCTTTCTGACCATACCACCCTTATTCCCTGACGCCATTCATTTAACTCACCCACCTCCCCTGATGTCTGACTCTTCTTCCATGTCTCCTCAAATAGCTCAATGCTCCTGGCCTGCTGGGTGCAAGAGACAAGAAGACTCCAGGCTGGTTGTCTTAGGCTGACCCCAATGACCTCCCCAAGATGCCCTGGCGTTTGCAGAGGAGTTCAAGTTGTGCCCTTCAAATTCAAGCCACTTCTGCTAGCAGTCCTTCAGCTAGCCAGTGGGTCCCTGCAGTGAGAGCAGCTGCACTTCTGAGCTCAGCATGCTTGCCATGTGGGCCATTGAGCAGAGCTGAGGACTAGGTGCTGTCAGTACTTGGGGTACCTGTGAAGTGCTGGGAATGGCCTGGCCTATGTTAATGTTGCAAAGAAGAAAGGAGAAACTTCAGTTGAGAAAAGCAGAAGACACTTCCTCAACTCAGAAAGTTTGTGAAAAGATCATCTCTTGCGACTACTGACATCTCTACTATATTGCTTCTCTGGCTTCCTTTTTTGTTATTGGGAGGGAAAAGGTACAAGAAACATGAAAATTATTTTTCCATACATCCCTCTGTTCAAAACCTACAGGCTGAATGAGCTGTCCCATTGGCCCACTCACAAGTCTGGCATTTGGCAGACAGGAGAATGATCCTCCTCTCCAATTGCAAGCAAGTGCTTGAGTCATACTGTGCCTGGGAACTCAGTCCCTTTTTTAAAAAGTTTTATTTATTTTTATTTTATAGAGTAAAAAACATAAAAATCAAGAAGCAAACAATTAAAAAACAACAAAAGCAAAAATAATAGCAACAAATGTTGATAGAAGATTTCAAATCGATGATACAAATTTAACAATAGTTGTTATATTGCACATTGTTATCTTCAAAGTAATTTCTCAGGCTATCAGATACAGTATCTTCCTTTGAGCAGTTTCTTTCTCTTTTATTAAAGTTATTGTAACTTTTGGATCTTATTTACTTTTCAGTGTCTTACACTAGCAAGCCAATACAGTGTTTACACATACAAGTCTGATTTATTTAACTTATGAGTGTGTTTTCTATTTGCATCTATTTATCTATAAAAGCCTCTAGTTTATAATTCTTTATGGCTCAGTAGTACTCCATTGTATAGAAATACTACATCTTTTTTATCCATTCCTCAGTTGATGGGCATTTGGGTTTTTTCCAAGATGTAGGTATTACAAATTGTGCTGCTATAAACATGAGTGCACATACATCTCTATGGTATTGATGTTTTCAATTCTTCTGGGAAAATGCCCAGAAGAAGAATAGCTGGGTCAATTGTGACCTTCAATCCTAGTTTTCTGAGCAATCTCCAACCTGATTTCCTCTGATCTTTGGGCTTTGGGCTTGACTTGTTCTTCTTTTTGTAGAAGTGCAGCATTAGGTTATTTGTGCTTGTTCTGTTTTCCTGATGTGGCAGTTCACTATTATAAATTTCCCTTTAAGGATTGCTTTCATTGTGTCTCATAGGTTCCTGTAAGCTGTATTTGCATTTTTGTTTGACTGTATATATTGTTTAATTTCTTCTTTAATTTCCTCTGTGATCTTTTGGTTGTTCAGTAGGGTTGCTGTTTAATTTCCTGTGTTTATGAAGCTTTTGTGGTTTCTTTTGTCATTAATTTCCAATTTCAGGGCATTACATGAAATATATGAAATATAGATGAAATAATTTCAATTCCTTTGCATTTACTTAAGCATGTTCTGTTGGTTAGTATATGCTCAATTTTAGAGAATGACCTATGTGAAGCTGAGAAGAATGTGTATTTTGATATGGTTCGGTGGAACACTGTACACATTTACTAAGCCCATTTGTTCACAAGATTGATTTAGTTCTGTTATTTCTTTGCTTTTTGTTTTATTGACCTGTCTCTTTATGACAATGAGATGTTAAGGTCCCACATTATAATTGTATTATTATTACATTTTCCATGCCTATTCATACTTGTCTTACATAGTTGGGTTCTCCCATATTTGGTGCATATGTATTCAAGATTGTTATTTCTTCCTCTTGAAGTCTTTCCCTAACAAGTATGTAGTGATCTTCTTTATCTCTTTTGATCATTCTTGGTTTGAAGTTCACACTGTCTGCAAACAGAATAGCTACCCCTGCTTTTTCCTGGGTTCCTGTAGCATAGAGTATTGTTTTCCATCCTTTTGACTTTTAGTCTGTAAATTTCCTTTTGAGTTAAATGTATTTCTTGTATACAGCGCATTGTTGCATTTTGTTTCTTGATCCACTCTGCCAGTTTGTTTCTTTTGATTGGTGAATTGAGGCCTTTTATATTAATGGTTATAACTGATATATATTGGCTTATCTTTGTCATGAAATCTTTCTGTTGTTGGTTCCCTCTGTTTAATTGCTTGTCCTACTTCTTGGTTTCTTTCTGTTACTGTTTTTGGAACTGTGATCATTTTTATGTCCTTCTAGAATGTCATTTAGTACTCTTTGTAGGGTTTATTGGGTGGTCATGAAGTTCTTCAGTTCTTTGTTGTGAAAGTATCTTATTTCTCCATGATTTTGAAAGATAGTTTTGCAGGGTACATCAATCTGGATTCAAAGTTTTCTTTCAGTACTTGAAATACTTTACTCCATGCTCTGACTTGATGGTTTGTGTTGAGCATATCCTGTGGTTTCTTTATAGGTGATAGGCTTTCCTTTATAGGTGATCTGTTTCTTTTCTCTAGCAGCTTTTAAAATTTTCTTCTTATGCTGAATTTCTGGGATCTTGATTATTATATGTTGATGTGTAGATTTATTTTGGTTATCTAAATGAAGTTCTATATGCCTTGCTTATCTGTACTTCAGGTTCTTTCCCCATATTTGGGAAATTTTCTGCTATCACTTTTGCAAATAGTCTTTTTTTCATTTGTGTTGTCTTTTTTTTATAGGTTTATTGAAACCTATATGTATTTTTTTATTTTAAAGAGAATAAAACAAAAGAGGACATATCTAAGCAGATCAGAACAGAAAAATGTAAGCAACACAGCATTTCACAATAAGACAATTGGATATTAACAGTAGCTATCATAATGTCTCTTTCTTTGAAATAGTTGAGCTTAGCTTTACACACAATAATGTCATACATAACAAAGTAGAATAAACAATTCAAGAGAATGGAAGTATTCCAAGACATTCTGAACCATATAACCAAAGATGAACAATGGCTGCTATATTATCTCATTTTCCATAAAAATTTTGTTTTTACTATCATACATATTAAAATCCAATAACACACAATGTGATAGAACCAATGGTAATAGAAAAACAAAAGCATGGTAGGACTTCAGAGCAAGATGATATTAAAACAACACTGGCTACCATACTGTCTTGTCTTCAAAGTAACTATTCATATGATCACATATATTAAGATCAAACAAAACAGAATAAAACCATTTGAACCAATGAATGAAGACATAAGACATCAAAGCAATATAATGGTGAACCGTGATTTCCATAAAATCTTCTGTACTCTTACCATTTCTTATACCAGGAGACTATACAGTAGTTATACATGTAATTTTGATTTATTTCACTTATGAATATAGATTCAAGATGCATCCATTTATTTATAAATATCTCAATGTGATCATTCTTTATAGCTGAGTAGTACTCCATTGTATAAAAGTACCACATTTTTTTTATTCATTCCTCGGTTGATGGACACTTAGGTTATTTCCAACCTAATTACAAATTGTGCCACTATAAACATGGGTGCGCATATATCACTGTGGTAAGATGTTTTCAGATATTCTGGGAATATGCCTAAGAATGGAATAGCTGGGTCAAATGGGACCTCCATCCCCAGCTTTTTGAGGAATCTCCAGATTGACCTCCACAGTGAAACCTATATGTATTGTATTGTTTCTTTGCATCATTTTCCAACTGTTGGATTATTTCCTGATTCTTTGTTTTTTTAAGAGATCTTTCCTTTCATGATCACTAGCCACAGTCCTGTCTTCAAGGTCTGAGAGCCTGTATTTAACTTCATTTATTTGGTTTTGCCAGTTTTCAATGGAATATTTGATTTCCTGGATATCTCTTTGAGTCTGTTTCATGTATCCTAATTATTTCCTATATTGTTCATTCAAGGTTTCCATCACTTTCCTGTGTGTTGTGGATTAAAAACTAGTGGTCAACTTAATACCAGCTGAATTAAATCAGCATGGTGCTGAGTGAAGATGGCCCACCTGAGGAAAGTTGCCAGCATAAATAAAGACATGGAGAAGAGCTAGGCATTGTGGATTTCTCTAAGTGTTGCTGTTTTGAACCATTGGTTCTCCTAGAGGTGTTCATCATGACTAGCTTCCCCAGTGTGCATTCGACCATTGTCATCAGAGGAGCTCGGGACCTTGTTGGTGAGGGTGGCTGTGGTTTACTTTGTGGGCGCTCTGGTCCTTGCATCAAGCATTGCTTCCTGGCTCTAGAGGGAAAGATGTGTGCTGTTTAATCTTCAGGAGAAACTTGTCACGCTGGCTTTCTGGCATGTACTCAGCTGTTCTTATCATGGGAGGAGCTCTGGACCTCCGTGTTGTTGAGGATGGCTGAGGTGTTTTTACAGGGCATCCCTGGTCCTTGTTTTGAGTGTGACTTCTTGGCTCCAGTGTACCAGCACAACTCTCAACCTACCAATACATCACCTTCACCCCTCTGGCATAGACTTTCTAGCTTCCACTGCTGACCTTTGGGCCTTCCTAGCATAGATCCATAAAACAGACTGCTATGAGTCTTCTTGTGGGCTTTAGACCTTTAGTTGGACTCATGGGAGGCACTGTTATGGGCTCTAGGTTTTCATCTGGACTCATGCAGGACATTGCTGTGGGATCCGGGATGTTGGCTGAATATTCTGTGTCCTTAGCGTTGTGAACAGACTTTCTGCCCTTTCTTGTGTCTAACTCTGAGTGGCCATCATAAAATAATATTATAAATTCTTTATCCTAATTGTTTTCCTCCTACCCCTTGACTACAATACTGTGCTCCTCTATTTTTTTATGTAAGTCCTCTTTAGATGTATTTACCAATTCTTTCATTATGTTTATCATTTGTTTTTACCTGAGATTATTTCTGATCTGATTTCCTTTACAGCTTCATGGAGTTGTTTCTTTACATCTGTTGCTATCATTTCAGAAATTCTGGGTGTGTGATTTACAATTTAATCCATGTCTATATCTCCTGTACTTGATCAGATTGTGCTGGAAGTTTGAGATTGCATTTTGTTCTTTTGTTTTGACATTTTCCTATGTTCCTCTGAATCAGCCAGATGTTAAGTCCTAGTTGCTTCTTGCAGTGGCAGCCTATCCTGAGCAGTCCTTACTGAGGTTTGCTGATGGCTGAGTCTCTGAGACCAGACTCCCAGCCCCTAGGGGCTTCAGAGATGGTTCCCAGATGTGGGCAGGTCATTGGGGGAAGACTCCCAGCCCTGTGAGCCTAACTAAAGGTTCTTAGGTGACTGAAGGTGACTGGACATGGACTCCCAGTCCCTGCAGTTCTCACCAAGAGTTCCTGAATGACTGGGTGCAGACTCCTGGTCCCCATGGGCTTCAGAGATGGTGTGAATAGATCAGTGGTGGTAGGCTTTTAGTCCCCATGGGGCTGAGTGTTCCCAGGTCACTGTGGGTCACTGAGCACAGACTCCTGGTCCCTACAGAGATGGTTTCTGGGTATTGGAAGGTCATTAGGTGCAGATGCCCAATCCCTGCAGGCCTTACGGAGAGTTCCCAGTCACTGTGTATAGACTCCTGGTCCCTGTGGGCCTCAACTCAGTTCCTCTGAGTTTTTTGCTAAACTTTCAAGATCTTAGGACTTTCAGGTTTCAAAGTTCTCCAAGGGTTCTGTCCCTGGGAAAGGTATCAGCAGCTCAGAATTATGGCAACATGGCTTATTTAGTTCCCCTGTCAATCCCCTGTCCTTTATGTGACTGAGTTACTACCATTAAGACTTGCCCTGAAATTCTGCTTGAGAAGTGGTAAACTCTTGTAATCAACACAGCAGTATGCCCTCTTTCTCATCTTAAAAAAAAATCCTTAAATATGCATACCAACTTTTCCCCCAGGCTGGCCACCTGTCAATGAAGAGCCTGAGTACCTGCATGGTCACAGTAAGTTCCAGATATTTTCCATGGAGGAAATACACTAAGACAAGTGCTCCCACACTGTCCCTGGGAACAGGTAGGGAGTCTGTGTGCTTTGTCTGCAGTCGGTACACCACAGAACATTTCCTGTGTGTGTGTTAGTGTTTTACTTAGATTGGCTAGTCATTATTTTCAGCAGAGGCTGACTAAAATCCTGCAGTTTAGGACTCTCTGTGGTCCCTGAATGCAGAGCTATGGGTTTTGTGGACAACCAAAGGAAGACCTAAATTTTTCTGCAGAATCTGGCCCTGCAATTATAACACCAGAGAGAAAACATGTACCTCCATATTTGGTTATATGTAAACCTGTAATGAGGAAGTGTCTTCACTGCTGCTGTTGACCACAGTTTTCTGAGTCCTAGCAATGCAGTGTTATAAGGAAAAAGAAGGCTTCTTTCAGAAACACTAACTGGCGTATGGCATTATTATCCAGAATATTCTGGGTAATTCTTGGAAAAATTACTGGACTGTCTTAGTTACTTTTCTTATTGCTGAGACAAAATACACAAAAACCCAAAGTTAAGGGAGTAAAGATTTATTTAGCTCAATTATAGAGGTTTCAATCCATAGTTGGCTGGCTCCAAGGCAGGGTGGCACATGATAGAGAATAGTTAATGGCACCTACAAGGCAACAAAAGCAATGAGAGAAAGAGGGAGAGACAAACCTCTTTCTGTCCCTTATATTGTATGCAGGCTACCTGCCCTAGGATGCGTGTAGCACTCACAACCCATAATCCTAGCATTGGACCATGAATCAATCACAAACTCTAAGTTGGGCTACCTATGAAAAGCCTGCCCTCCATGACCACATGAGACTTTGGGTAGGGGGCCATCCAGACACAAACTGTAAGAGAGACTTACAGGAATAATCTAATACACTACACAATGGTTGTACATATCATTTTATCAAATGGTAATAAATTTAAAACTATAATGCCAAAAAAATTCAGATTAATTTCTTGAGAAATAAGCACCAAAGTTGTAACTCCTAGTGAATTAATGGAGCTAAATAATATTGTCTGATAACATCACAAAATCAATGTCCAATGTTATAAGCCTTCTAGTGAAAGAAGACAGTATACCTGTCAAACATTCTTGCCAAGAAACATCAAACCTGTGTCTGGACTGAGCCTCTAAATCTAAATATTAATTAAGAGAATACACAACTGAATATGAAAATGTGAAATAGTATCTCAGACTGTGAAACCTCTGAAGACAAATCTGTTTCCCAACTGAATAAATTGCATAAAAAGTTTTAAAAAATCTTAGGAGAGACTTAAAATAAATGCTCACAAGAAATTCAAATTTCATCAACTGATGAATGGATAGCTGAGATGTTGGGGTGTATACACATAATAGAATCTTATTCAGCAATAAAAAGTAAGTACTCACATAATAAGTACAATACAGATGAACTCTGCAAATATAAATGAAAAAAGTCAGAAAAAGACAATATATTGTATGATTCCACTTACATGAAATATCCAGAATAGGCAGGTCTGTAGAGACTAAAAGTAGATTAGTGGTTGTCAACAGTTGTGAGGACTGGGGAATAGCTGATGGATTTAAGTTTCTCTAGGGAGTAAGGAACGATCTAAAATTAATTTGGGGTGATGGTTGCAGAACCCTATGAAAACAATTTAAAAACCACACTGCAAAAACAAAATTCAGATTAATTTCTTAATAAGCACCAAAGTTGCAACTCCTAGTGAATTAATGGAGCTAAATAATGATATTGTCTTGCTCCTTCTGACCAGCAGCAAAGAGCAGATTCCTCCACACCAGTTTTCCTTTCTGGGGCATGAAGTGGCTGCAACAGCCTACTAGTGCAGCCTTACTGAGCTCATTTTGAATCTCAGTTTTGTTAACATATTTGACACATGTATACTGCCGGGTTTTCAATATCTTCAGACATATGCTAGTGGTAGATCTTAGCATCCAGAACACAGTGGGCAGAAACATTCACACAGATTCACAACTCGGGTCACATTGAAGAGAAATTCACTTACTAAAAAGACCCCCATTATGTGCGATGGTATGAGCAGCTACTTTGAAGAAAACAAGACATTATGGCAGCCATTGCTGATTTAATATCATCTGGCTCTGAAGTCCTACCATGCTTTTGTTCTTCTATTACCGTTGGCTCTATCATGTTGTGTCTTACTGGATTTTAGTATCTGTAATAATATAAACAAATTTTTTATGGAAAATGAGATATTATAGTAGCCATTGTTCATTTTCTGTTATTTGGTTCAGAATGCCTTTAATAATTTCATTCTTTTGAATGCTTTCATTCTATTTTGTTATGTTTGATATTGTTTGTGAAGCTATGCTCAACTATTTCAAAGAAAGAGATATCATGGTAGCTACTGTTGATATCCAATTGTCTTGTTGTGAAGTGCTATGTTGCTTGTGTTGTTCTGTTCTGATCTGCGTTGTTCCGTCCTCTTTTGTTTTATTCTCTGTAAAATAAAATTAAAAAAAAAATAAAAAGACCCCCATATGACAGTGGAAGAGACATCCCACTCAACTAATCTGAAAACTTCAAAAAAAAAAAAAAAGACACAACTATAATCAGAAAATAAGGCAACAAGATTCCTCCAAAAATTCCCAAGTTCCCTAAATCAAATCTCACAGATAATGAAGTGGGTGAATTTTTTAGAATTTATTTTTATTTAAGTTTATTGGTACAATTTAACTATACATAATGACCACATTCATTATAGGGAATTTGTATTTGTACCTGATACGTCTTTTTTCCTTCCTCATTTTCATTTCCTTTTCTTTCTCTCTCTTTTTTTCTTTTTTTGTCTTTTTTGAGACAGGGCCTTGCTATTTGATTCAAGGTGGCCTTGGACTCACTTTGTAGCCCAGGCTGGTCTTAAACCTGCAATGATCCGCCTCCCTCAGCCTCCTGAGTGCTGAGATTACAGGAATGTGCCACCACACTTGGTTCCTATCCCCTTTTCAACCCCCATCCCTTCTTTGTTTGTAAACCTTGGTTTTCATTTTACCCTTCTTTTTTCACTTTTTCTTTCCCTTCCTGTCCACCTCCCCCTCCCTATTTTAATTTTGAATAGTTTCTTCCTTTCTCAGTCTCTAGTGTACATTTTTGTTCTTATTTACATTTTCAGTTTCTCACTCCAGAGAGATGTGATATTTACTTATGATTACGGTTGTAAGGTCCATCCTCTTAGTAATAAATGTCTCAGTTACTCCTTTATATGAAAAAACCCAACATATTTTTATCCATTCATTGGTTGATGGACATTTGGGTTGCTTCCAAGATTTATCTTTTATAAACTGTACTGCTATAAACATGGATGTGCATATAGTGCTGTGGTATGATGCTTTTAGTTCTTGTTGAGACACTAATCCTAGTTTGTGTGTGTGTGTGTTTGTGTGTTTAGGACTCTCCACACTGATTTCCACAGGGGTTTCACCAGCCTACAATATCACCAAGAGTGGAGAAGGATTCTTTTTTCTTGGTAATAGCTATTTTTTTCTGGAGATGGAATCTCAGCATTGTTTTAATTTGCATCTCTTGAATGACCCCAGTGATGTTGAACATTTTTTCATATATTTACTTGCCTTTTGTGTTTCTTCTTCAGAGAATTTTCAATTCATCTCACATGTCCATTTTTGGATTGGGTCTTTGAATTTGGAGAGCTGAAATTTTCAGTTCTTTATATATTCTAGATATTAGTCCTTATCTGAAGAACACCTAGCTAAATTTTTTCCCACTCTGTGGGTTGTCTTTTCACTCTTTTGGTGATTTCTTTTGCTGTGCAAAAATTTTTTTAATAAGATTAGATCCCAGTTGTTGATTTTTGTGATAGTTTGTGTGATTGGGCTTTTGTTCAGTCTTTGCCTACACCTATGTCTTCCAGAGTTCTATCTATTCTATCTTCCAGCAGATTTAGTGTTTCTGTTTGAATATTTAGATCTTTCATCTCTTTCTTATATTTTAGGGGTCCCAGGGATCAAACTCATGACCTCACGCTTTCCAGGCAGGCACTGTGCCACTGAGCTATATCCCCGGCCCTTCCATTTTTATTTCAGTTCAGTGCATGGTGATAGAATGGGCTTAATTTTAATCTTCAGCATGTTGAAAGCCAGTTTTTCCAGCAATTTATTAAACAGGCAATCCTTCTTCCAGTGAACATGTTGAACCTCTGTGAAAGATTAGGTGACTGAGTGCATTTGGAGTTGTTTCTACATCTTCTAGTCTATTGCATTTGATAGAGAATAAAAAAAACCCTAACAGTTAAAATGATAAATGAGCTCAAAGATACAAATTAACACCTGAATGAAATGAAGAAAATATAGAAGATCACTTTAATATTGAAGATCACTTCAATAAAGAGATATTTTAAAAAAGAAGCAAGCAGAAGTCCTAGAAATGAAATTTTTAATTATTCAAATAAAAAGTTCAATTGAAAGTCTTGCTAACAGGCAAAGGAATTAAAAGACTAGCAGTGTTTGAAAACAAGGTAAATATAACACTGAGAAAATAATAAAGAAAAAAGTAAATAATGTAAAGGTTATCCAAAAACTCTTGAACAATTACAGAAGAATAAAGTTCAGACTCATTGGTCTCAAGAAGGTTGAGGAAGTAAAGATTAATGCATGAGGCAAGAAAATTTCCCAAATTTGGGGAATAAGATGGGCATTCAGGTAAAAGAGGCAATACAACTCTAAATCCTAATACAACAGGATTAGTTAAGTACTTCTCCATGACTCATCATAGACCAAATGCCAAACAAACAAACAAACAAACAAACAAAAAACAAGGTTGAAAACTTAGAAAGGCACTAAGTCAATTATAAGTGCAAATTCAGCAGAGTAACAGCAGATTTCTCAACAGAAATTGTAATGCCAGGAATGATACCATTTTAGTCTTAAAAGAAAATAATTGCCAACCCAGATTAATATATCTTGCAAAACATTTAAAGCTGTTACAAGTTAACATAGGGGAAACACTTGAATCCATAGGCACAGGCAAAGACTTCCTGAATAGGACTCCCATAGCACAGAAAATATCAAGAATCAACACATGCGATCATATCAAATTCAAAAGTGTTTGCATAGCAACAGAAACAAGAGTGAAGAGACAGACTACCAAATGGGAGGAAATCTTTGCTAGCTTCTCTTCTGATAAAGGATTAGCATCTAGAATACATTAAAAAACTAAATCCCCTAAATACAAAAACCCAATTAAAAAAATGGGCAAATGAACTGAATACCTTCCTCAGAAGAAATACAAATGGTCAATAAGTCTATGAAAAAAATGTTCAACACCATTAGCCATTAGGGAAATGCAATAAAACTACTTTAATATTCTATCTCTCCCCAGTCAGAGTGGCTATCATCAAGAATACCAAAATCCAGCTATACTACTCAAGTGTATTCCTGTAAGAATTAATTCAGGAGTACTACATTGATAGTTACATAGCAATGTTTATAGTACAATTCACTAAACCTATGATCTGGAAACAGCTTAGATGCCCAATAACAGATGGTCACAGAAAACATGCACAAATATACAAAAGTGGCCATATGCATATGAAAATACAACCTCTGTCACAATTTAAAAAAAAACACACATGGTGAATAAAATACCATGTGGTATTTCAAAATAGAAAAAACCAACACTTACGTGATTTTTACTACAACTTTTATGTTAGTCAATAGTGAGATGCTCTGGAGGATAGGGCTGCATTACTGAAAGTGGAGGAGGAGAGAGCTGGTTAATCTTTTAACATGCACATTTCTGTATTTTTCTAACATGAGGATATGTTAATTTTAACTTTAAAATTGGTAGCAGAGGAAAAAACATTCCATATGTTCTTCCAACTATAAAGAAAATCAAGCGGAGAATATAGAAAGTAGCTCACTGTGATCAATAAGTGAAAAGTTTACACACAGTAATAAAGGGGGGTATGCAAACATTCAGATCATAACACCATCCAAAACACATAAGGAACTCAACTCAACAGCCAAGAAACAAATACCCAATTTAAGAAATGGGCAAAGGACCTGAATAGACATGTCTCCAAAGATGATATGTAAATTACCAATACTTATATGAAAAATGTTCAACATCAGTAATCAGGGAAATGCAAATCAAAACCACAATGAGATATCACCTCACATAGGATGGTTATTAAAAAGAACAAAGATAAGAAATGCTGGCAAGCATGTAGAGAGCAAAGAACTCTTGTGTACTTTTAGTAGGACTGGAAATTGGTACAGGATTGAATGGAAAACGGGATGGTAGGTCTTCAAAAAATTAAATATAGTGCTTGCTTTGGCAGCACATATACTAAAATTGGAACGATACAGAGATTAGCATGGCCCCTGTGCAAGGAAGACACACAAATTCATGAAATGTTCCATATTTTAAAAAAAATTAAATATAGAATCTCATGATCTGGTAATTCCACTTCTGGGAATATACTCAAAGACAATGAAATCTGTATCTGTAAGAGATAACTGTAATCTTATATTCAATGCAGCAGTACTCACAATAGCCAAGATATGGGATCAAGTGTCTACTCATTTACAAAGAAAATGAAGTACATATATGTGTATATACAGATATATATGTGGAGTACACATACCAGTCTCACAAAAAGAAATCCCATAATTTATAACAACACTATCAAGTATGCTATGTAGGTGAAATCAGCCAAGTATGGAAGGCCAAATAGTACAGACTGTCATTTAAATAATCTAAAGTAGTAAAACCTCATAGGAGCAGATGAACCTGCAACCCATTGGAAAGAATGGAACCAATTGTTGCTCTTCAACCCATGCTGTGCCTGGGATTCTACAGGCACCCAGCAATAACAAGCTGGCTGTATGCTTTGTTTCCCTTTGCCACATGACAACCGAGATGCCAACCAACTGGTTAAGACAATTGTGGACAAGGCCAACACCTGGCTCAGATAAACTGAGGGTTGGCAGATGCAGGGAGAAATTTCAGACCCGGCTAGCAGCACTAGTCCCAAGAGAAGCCTACAGCTACTGTAAACTACAAGAACATCATGGGGTTTTACTCTAAAAGTGACTCCTTCATTGTAGGCTAGTGTTGGAAAAGAAATCCAGTACAGCATCTGCCATATTCCACAGTGTTTACTAGAAGACTCCATCTGGGGAGAAGGTACAGGAGGATTGAGGCACAAAGCAACTCTACTTCAGGGTTTCATGTTATCCTCCAACAGTGACTGGGTGATGGGCAGTCAAGGGAATCAGCTGTAGAGAAGGTACAGGCTAGACCAGGAAAGACAAGGGCTCTGCTCTCCATCATTAGAAGCCAGGCCCTAAAAGTGAGCTTTTCAGAGGTGGCTGGATCTGAAAGTGAGGGCATTAGGTCCGTCATTCTGCATGAATGCCTTATTCCCAGCAGAGACCAGTGGTCTGATCACTCTTCCCATCTACCAACGTGAGCAAGGACACACTTGGCTTAGACAGTTGAAACAGCCTGGGATGTAGAACAGAGAGGCCTCAGGAAAAGGAGGCCACCTCATAAAGCCACAGGCCATGAAGCTAGGCAGAGAAAATTATGATTAGATGGGGTCCAAGACTAAAGATCTTGAAAGAAACCAACCAAAAATAGAGGTATTTTTTTTAAAACCCAATTTTTTCTTTATTTTTCCTTCATTGGTGTTTTTAAGGGGAGTTTTTGCTTTTTTTCATTTTTTAAAAAAATTTTTCCTTTCCTTTATTTTACTGTTGTTTATTCTTTTGCTTATTTGGTTTTTTGTATTACTTTTATGTAACACTATTTCCTTTTACTTGATAGGATTATCTCATTTTTCTCGCTTCCTTACTTCCACAGATTTTTAAAATTTTACTTTTTTTCATTTTTTGTTCTGCACCCCTTCTGTCTTTACTAGTATAACCATTAGGGTTTGAGTCTTTCAATAGCTAGTTTAACTCTATGCTATTACTGTTGGATACTGTTTTATTGCTAGCAGACATACAGTTGTTGAATGCAGTAGATATTTACTGTATGCCAATGTTTGGTTTGTCTTAGTGTTTATAGTATACCCCCACCAAATCATGGTTCAGAATTTGCAATGCCACTCATGGATATTTTTTTTTCAAACTTAGTAATTGTTCATGGAGACCCCTGCAATTTGGTAAAAACTTCAAGTATCCTCTGCAATTTGCAGGGGAGACAGGAGGTTTGAAAGCAGCCAATCTGAGAGCATTATTCAGTTCTCCTTGCTGCTGACTGGCTGCTATTTTGTAATACACTTCTGGTAGATGCACCAGCATTTCTGCATTATAACAGCTGTTCCCATGTGTAGCTATCTTTAGTATTCTCAATTTTGTTCTTCTTAAAGCCCTAAGAGCTCTAAGATGCCAACCAACACCCTGCATCTTCTAAGGCTTTAAAAATATAAGTTAAATTACATAAGTGTGGGAGGCATAGCATATTTTTGATTTAAAGTATAAAAATAGGCATTTTTCTGACCATATCTGAAATTTGTGGTTTTTCCATAATTTGAATATACTGTAGGAATATAATCCTTGCAAATTTCAGAGGTTCATTGTATACTGTAATTATAGATCTCTTTTCTGTGGTTCATTATTGGTTTTTAGGATATGCTAATATCCAGTTTATCTTTGATGCTATTATTGTTGCTGACTTTACTGCTACTGCCAAGGTGACATAGTTGTTGCTATTAACTGGTTTTCTTTGTGTGCCAGTAACGGGATTGCCTTTGAGTTGTTAACAGAACTGTAGCCCATTCCCAGAGACTAAGTAGATGCTGAACTAATTATACTGCAGCCTCCTCTCACAAATTAATGGAGGTGCTGGATCATGGGACAGAGACAAAGGCCTACAGTTAGCCATGCCCAGAGGGCATGCTCACACCAAAGAGAAAAGAAGACAATAAAGGTCATCATACTAACAACAATGTCTTATACTACAATCAACTGCAAACCTCAGAACAAAATAAAACAAAACAAAAAATAGAAACATGAGAAAACAAGGTGACAAAAACAACTCCAAAAACTACTCTCCTCAACCTGATCCATGGGGGCCCTGAAGGGATGAAATCAAAAGCCACACAGCTGAATTATTCAAAATAATAAGAGATTAAAAGAATAGATCTATAAGATGCTGGGCAAGCTCAAAAAAAATATCTCAACAGGTACTATAATGGACTAAATAAAACAACAAGTTTATAGAAGACACTAATAAAAAGCTAGTTATACTAAACAAAGTGATATAAAACACAAATAACCAGTTTAGCAAAGAATTAAAATCCATGAAAAGGTACAAAATAGAAATTCAGATTAAACATTCTACATTTGGAGGATGCAGTGCAAGCACTGCCACTTTCAGCTCCTCACACGTCCTTGTTGCACTGCTTCAACACCACAGCCTAGTCACACAAACAAGATTCCATAAACTTCGAGAGTAGTTTGGAGCCAGGCATGGTGATGCACATTTGTAATCTCAGTACTCTGGGAGGAAAGAGGATTGTAATTTTGAGCCCAGCCTAGGCAATATAGTGAGACTGTCTCAAAATAAAAAAAAAAATGAGGATATAGCCCAATGCAAAGGGCCTGAGTTCAATTCTCAGATTCCTATGTAAGTAAATCAATAAAAATTTAAACGACAAGTATTTTTATTTATTCAGGAAGACAGTTTTTTCCTTTGATAGTTTGTAGTCAGCATTCAAAACCTCTGGTCTCAACATCTCCAGTACAAGTGGTAAGCGGCAAAGAACCTTTCTGAGATGTGCTAATCAGACACTGGAAGGAATATAGCAACATAAGAGGAAGGAAGTGGGTCTCCTTCATCCAGGAAGGATCTAAAGTGAGAGTTGAAGCACACAGGGAGAGCAGAGAGACAAACTTCAACAAAGGAGGTAGCAGGCAGTACCTTCTCCCTGAGTTGGGATTCATTGCATGGGAGGAGCCATTCAAACTTGCTGACACACAGTGACTACCAACAACCCCAGAGACCTCCACAGAGATGCAGCAGTGTAACAGAATGGATGCTGTGGATTGCACTGGATAGTGCATGGACCAGATCTGGTCCTCCCCTTGAAGAGGTTGATTGACCAGAAGCCATCTTCAAGGGGACCAACTGAGCTTGGAACTCCGAAAAAATACTGGCTTCATCTAGTAGTTCCTGTTAAGAGTTCAAGGCCACAGAAGGCATGCTGACTGCTCAGGCTGAATGGCCTGGTTACAGCCTTACAGCCAGAAAACAGCCTGAACTTCAGTATAAATGAAGAGGCAGCTCACTGAGATTAATTCACTAATCTGCCTAGAATCTGCAACTGGCTTGCTGGGATTAATCAATGTGGATCTGGGCTCTATTTGACCACTCTACTAGTGACAGCAGAAACATGCTCTTAAGTAGACATTTTTTGTTTCCTCTCTCATCTGTTTTCTTCATTGTTTAATCTTGCTTTTATGACTGTAAACTTAGTTTCTAATTATCTTATGGTGTTTGTTCTGTTCTGCTCTTTTATTTCTTTGTTCTTTCCCACTAGTTTTCTGCACCAGTTTCCCAAAGTTTTGTGATCTCTTGTCCTCCAGCATTGTTTATAATCTCTTCTATTTCTCTATTCTTCCCATTCCTTTTACATTTTCTTACCTGAGGGTAAAATTGGAATATTGAGGGCTTGTTTACTACACAGTTTTAAAGGAAATAAAACAGCAATAAAAGAAAATAGTGACAAGATAGAGGAAATCCACAACAGTTACTATATTGCATATTATTATCCTCTGACTTTAGGCTTGCCAATTCTATCAAACAATCCAAACATTAGGTTGTTTATTTCAGTTGTTATCATCTCAGCTTGTGTTCCTCCAAATTAGCTGGTTGCTTATGGGGGGGGGGCGCTGTGTGTTACTTCTCTCTCAGCTCACACAGCAACTGGCTCACAGTGGGGGCCTACTTCCTGATTCTCCCTGGTGGCAGGGCTGTCATTGGTGCTTTCTGGTTGTTTTAGATTTTGTTACACATCCACAAATCTAGCTCATATTCTTAAAGTTGGTAAATTAATGGTTATGGTTACCTCAGTTTGTCACTTTTAAGGCAGATTTGATGCTACTGTTATTACTGACTATACCACTTTGGTCAAAGTGACATAATTATTCTAACCAGTTGTACTTCCTGGTATAACATGACTGAGATTGCCTAAGGGTAATAGAAAATACTGTGGGCCAGTGCTAAAGAACCAGTGGCTAGGCCAACCAGGCAGCAATTTCTCAGTCCTAATAAATTGAAGAGGTAGGATCTTTTATTTATTTAAAGAAAAAAAAACAGAAAAAGGTAAAATACAAAATAATTAACACTAAGAAATCTCTAGCTGATACATTATATATTGTCATCTTAGAAACAGTTGTTCAAGTTATAAAATCAAAGCATAAAAAGTGGATAGACACTCAACCACTGACAGTACAAACCATTCTGTTCAGTGATCCAACAATTTAGTAATATGTTTATCTATCTTATACACTTATACAGTTATATCCTCTAGAGCACTTTCCTTCCCTTTCACTTTTACAATATCCAGTATATTTTGGATCTTATTACTTTTTCAGTTTTTATTATTTTTTACACGAGACAATATGATATCTACTAATGTCTTATTTCACTTATGAGGACAGTCTCAAGTTGCCCACATTTACCTATAAAGGCCTCAAGATCATCCTTTTTTACAGTTGAGTAGTAGTCCATTATATAAAAATACCACACTTTTTCATCCACTCTGCAGTTGATGGGCATTTAGGTTGTTTCCAAGATTTAGCTATTAGAAATTGTGCTGCTATAAACATGGGTGCACATATATCACTGTGACATGACCTTTTCAATTGGTCTGGGAAAATACCCAGGAGAGGAATAGCTGGCTTGAATGGAACTTCCAATCCTAGTTTTTTGAGGAATCTCCGTACTGATTTCCACAGTGGCTGCACCAGTCTACACTTCCACCAACAGTGGAGAAGTTTTCCTTTTTCCCCACAGCCTCACCAACATTTGTTATCATTTGATTTCTTCATAGCAGCCATTTTTTCCGGAGTGAGATGAAATCTCAGTGCTGTTTTAAATTGCATTTCTCAAATGACCAGTGATGATGAACATTTCTTCATGTATTTACTTGCCATTTTTATATCTTTTTCTGAGAAATGTGTGTTGATCTCTGATGCCCAGTTCTGGAGAGGGTCTTTGAATTTAGGGGCTTGATGTTTTTCAATTCTTTATATGTTATAAATATAACATATAAAGAACTGAATCCTTTGAGGGATTGTCAGCTAAAATTCTTTTCCATTCTGTGGGTTTTATCCTCACTTTGTTGGTGATTTCTTTTGAAGTGCAAAAACCTTTTAGTAATATGAGATCCCAGTTGTCAATTCTTTGAAATATTTCCTGTGCGGCTTGCATTTTGTTCATGAATTCTCTGCCTACCCTTATGTTTCTAAGATTTCTATCTACCCCTTTGTCAAATATCAGGTGGCTGAGTGTCTTTGTAGTAGTGTTTGCACCTTCTAATCTGTTCCATTGATCCACAGGTCTATTTCTTTGCCAGTACTATGCTGATTTTATCACTGAGGCTTTGTAGTATAGTTTCAATTCAGGAATTGAGATGCCTCCTGTCTTGCCTTTGTTGCCCAGAATCACCTTTGCTATTCTAGGTTTCTTCTGTTTCCAAATGAATTTTAAGAATGTTTTCTCTAGATCTTTAAGATATGTTAATGGTATTTTGATTGGGATTGCATTAAATCTGTACAACAGTTTTGGGTGTATAGCCAATGTTGGTTCTTCCTAATCAAGAGCAAAGAATATCCTCTCATTTTCTAATATCCTCTTCAATCTTCTTTTTTAGAGTAGTATAATTTTCAGCATATAGGTCTTTTACATTCTTGGTTAGGTTATCATGCTGATACCAAAACCAGAGAAAGAACCAACCAAAAAGGAGAACTATAGGCCAATCTCACTAATGAACATTGATACAAAGATTCTCAATAAAATATTAGCAAATAGAATACAGCAAATCATCAAGAGAGTATACATCACAACCAAGTGGGATTTATTTCAGGAATGGTTTAACATATGCAAATTAGTAAATGTAATACACCACATCAACAGAGCAAAAAAAAATAAAAATCACATGATCATCTCAATATATGCAGAAAAAGCTTTTGATAAAGTCCAACACCTGTTCATGATAAAAAACCCTACAGAAACTCACAATAGATGGTATCTACCTCAGTCTCATAAAGGCCATTTATGACAAGCCAACAGCCAACATTATACTAAATGGACAAAAACTGAAAGCCTTCACTCTAAAATCAAGAACAAGACAAGGATGTCCACTATCACCACTCCTATTCAATACAGTTGTAGAAATATTAACCAGAACAATCAGACAAGAGAGAAATAAAAGGAATAAAGATGGGAAAAGAAGAAGTTAAATTATCATTATTTGTAGATGACATGCTACTTTACATAGAAGACCCAAAAAACTTCTACTACTAGACTATTAGAGGTGATAAACAAATTCAGCAGTGTAGCTGGATACAAAGTCAACACTCAAAAATCAATAGCATTCCTGTACACAAACAAAAAAACCAGTGTGAGAGACATTATAGAAATATCACCTTTCACAATAGCATCTAAGAGGTAGGATATTGCAAAAGACTCAAAACCCCAAAAACTGGCTGCACATCGAAGACAGCTCTGAGAAGTAGTCATTCCCTAAGAGATCTGAATAATACTAATAAAGCTACTTAGCGTAGATAATTTAAAGCATCACACAGGAATAAAACTAAAAAAATAAAAAATAAGACGCTTAAACAAGATACAACCCAGACATCAAGTTCACCAAAGGCAAACCCAGTGGGCAATGAGGTGGAAAAATCTGAAAACCACTCACCTGGTTGCTTGGAAGTGGTAACAACAAACCAAATGAACAGTGCTCTAAAAAAACAATCAAATCAGAATTAACTTCTCAGATTACTCCAGAGGTGGTGACCACAATGAAAACCATGATTAGTAACTCTATAGCAGATAAAGATTTTTTAAAAAGGAGATTAGGAAGATAATGGAAACTATGAATGCCCAACATAGAAAAGAAATGGAATCCATAAAGCAGACTGAAGCAGATGTCAAGGAGACTAAAAATTCCATTGAAAGTATTCATAGCAGAATAAACCAATGTGAGGACAAAAATCTCAGAAACAGAAGACAGGCTTGCAGTTAGCCATTATGAAAAAGAAGCTCTTAAAAATAGCAAGGGACCATGAGAATTCAATCCAGCAGCTGCCAGATGATGCAAAGAAGAATACCTAAGACTGACTGGAATCAATTAAAAAGCAGGAGATAGCACACATGATATTTAAAAACCTGTCCACAGATGTTGTGGCATAAAACTTTCCTTGCAGGGGAAAAAAACTGACATCAATAAGTGAAGCATATAGAACCCCATTTAGGATAAATTTTTTTTTTAAAGCAAGGCATATAATAGTCAGAATTCCAGAAATTTAACACAAAAATAGAATATCAAAAGCTGTTAGAGAACAGAAACAAATTGCCTACAAGGGAAGCCCATCAGAATCACAGCTGACTTCCTGACACAGCCCTCAAGTCAAGGAGTTTGGAGTCAAGTGTTTCAAGCCCTAAGAGAAAACAATCTCCAACCCAGATTAATGTATGCTATAAAACTATTTTCAAAATTTATGAAGAAATAAGATACTTCTATGACAAAGAACACATGAGGAAATTCATGACCACCAAACAAGCACTGTAAAATGTTCTGAAGGCCACTCTAGAAAAGGACTACAACTGCATGATCCCCAACAGAAGAAATCTACTAAGCAAGGCAAACAAATAAAAAGATGGAGGAAAAAGGAAGAGCTAATAATAGAACAATAATATAACAAAGATAAGTCAATATAAATCGGTTACAACAATCAGTGTTAATGGTCTCAATTCACCAGTTAAAAGAAATAGACAGAATGGATCAAGAAGATCCAACAAGTTGCATACAAGAAATGCATTTAATTCAAAAAGTAATTCATAGACCAAAAGTCAAAGGATGGAAAATAATATTCCATATCACAGGAACCTGGAAAACAGAAGGGGTAGTTATTCCATTTGCAGACAAAGTGGATTTCAAGCCAAGACTGATTAAGAGAGACAAAGAAGGTCACTACATCCTTGAAAAGAGAATAATCCAAGAGGAAGAGATGGCTATCATAAATATATATCCAACAAATACCTGTGTGCCCACTACATAAATACGAAGGGTCATGAAAAATCAAATACAATTGTATTGGGAGATCTCAATACTCTACTGTCACAATTACATAAACTGGATGAAAAAAATTAGCAATGAAATATTAGAACTGAACCAAATTTTTGAACAAATGGACTTAGTAGATGTCTACAGTGTTCCACCTCACAGCATCAGAACATACATTCCCATCAGCTGCACAGCGCATGTTCTCCAAAATACACCACATACCAGCTCAAAGAACATGCTTAAGTAAATAGATGCATCTTGAGACTATTTTAAGTGAAATAAATCAGACACACAAGTGTAAATACCTCATTATCTCTCTGTTGTGAGAAACTGAAAGTATAAATAAGTACCAAAATACAGAATAGGTATTGTGAAACAGTAGGAAAATGTTGTAATGGGGAAGGCAAAAAGGGACAGGTAAGGAAAGGGAAAAGTTAAAAAAAATAGAAAAGGAAAAAATGGAAACAAAGCTTTTATACATGAGGAGAGTAGGAGGGGTTGAGAATAAGGTAAGGGAATGGGAAAAAAAGAAATAACATGTACAGGTACAAATTATGATGACTGTGATCATTATGCATATCTAAAGTGTATCAGTAAACTCTGATTGGAGAAAAAAACTCCTTCCTTTGGAAAGCAAAAGTTAAGGTCAGAGTGTCTGACAGAACTAGAAGACAGAGCTGATGCTTAACATTTACTCAAGGATACTTTGCAAACAATAAGAGAACATGGAAAATGAACCCACCAACTGCTAGACAATAAGATGACTAATTAATTGGAATTAGCAAAATATCAGAAGTTAGTACAAATGCCATAAAAACCTGTTTATATAAATAACAGCAAAAAAGTTTCCAAATATATGGAAACAATTTAACATGCATAGAAGTGAGGCATATAATAACCATAATCCCTCAATAGCCATAATAAGAAAAGAACCTCACACCATAGTAAAAACTCAAGAAGTCCGACATGCAATAAAAACAAAACCAAAAAACAAAAAACTCTCAACTACCCTGTTTTCCCCAAAATAAGACCCAACCAGAAAATATTTAGCATGATTTTTCAAGATGCTCATAATCTAAGCCCTATCAAAAAATAAGCCCCAGTTAAGATCAGTAACACCCAGTTAAAATCAGTGCAACACACAAAAAATGTACTGAATTATAAAATTATATTAATATGTAATTATAGATAACATTATTGGCATGAATAAAGTGATATATATATTAGATTATTTGTAAGTACCCAAGGAAGTACCACTGGATGAGAGATAAACACATAGGTAAATAGCTGAACTGCAGTCTCATGAATGATTAATCAGAGCACAGACACAGCTCATAAATAATTTGAATACTTAATAAGCAGATATGTTTGTGTCTAGCATAAATCTTCATAGTACAACATGTTGTGTGTTGCAATAGATACACTTAATACATTCACATGAAATAATCATTTTCTAAATTTTGGTACCTGCAATTTTTTATCACTTTCATGTGGATTGTCATTCTTAACTGTCATCATTTTTGTCACCAGTCTTAAATGAATATTTGATTTAATGGAAACTTTGTAAAGCGCAGCCTGCAAGAGGTTGTGACATGGGTAAAGAAATCATGGGATAAAATCACTGACAGTTATGTTGCCAATGTGCTATAATTAGGCTTCATGGACAAGAAGCACTCATTTAAGGAGAGATCTACTGCTGGATATGAGAGATTGGGGCCAGAGATTCTACTGGAAAAGTGCTTGAAAGAAATTCAGGTGTTCTGGAAGAAAATATGACTGTATTTGAATGAATGTAACTTTTTGGACATGAATAAATAATTTTGTATATGAATAAATACAGACTATTTTTTTGGTTGTTTTTTTTTTTTTTTTTTTGGTACTGGGGATCGAACTCACAACCTCGTACTTTCCAGGCAGGTGCTTATGCCGCTGAGCTAAATCCCTGGCACAATACAGACTATTATACATGAGAAAAATAAGACAGCCCCTGAAAATAAGCCTTATTGCATCTTTTGGAGCAAAACTTAATATAAGACTCAGTCTTGTTTGGGGGAAATATGTTAAGAAAAGCCATGTCATGATGGATTTACTGCTGAATTCTATAAGAACTTTATGGAAATATTTATCTAATTTTTTAATGAAAGTGAAACAGAAGAAATATTGACAGCCAAACATTGCTGAAAGTTACCATTACCCTGATTCCAAACCTAGAAAAAGACCCAGCCAAAAAACAAAACTCTCTTTCATGAACACAGACACAACAATCCTCAACAAGATACTGCCCAACAGAGTGCAACAAAACACCAAAAAGATCCTATGTCATACCTCATATAAAGTAGGCTTCATCACAGAGGATGCAAGATGGTTCAACATATGCAAAGCAATAAATACAGCACATAAAAAAGGGAAAAAAATCACATGATCATCTCAATTGGTACAGAAAAACCCTTTGACAAAATCCAACATCCATTCGTGATATAAAACCTGAAAAATAGATATAGGTAACCTTATCCCTATCTAATAAAGACATTTATGACAAACCTACTGTCAATATCAATTAAGTGGGGGAAAAGCCAGATATCTGTATACATCCGTAATCCTAGCTAAGACCAGAGGATCACCTTGAGTTTGAGGCCAGTCTGGAATAGACAGTGAGTTCAAGACCAGCCTGAATTACATAGTAAGACCTTGTTTCAGAAAAGAAGAAGGAAGAAGAGGAGGAACAAGAGGAGGAGGAGGAGAAGAAGAAGAAGAGGAAAAAGAAAGAAAAAAGAAAGAGAGGAGGAGGTGGTGGTGGAAGTGGTAGGGGAGAGAAAGCTTCCCCTCTAAAATCAGGAACAATGGTGGTGTAAATTGCTAATTCCAGCACTTAGGAGACTAAAGCAGGAGGATTATCACAAGTTTAAGGTTAGTCTGGGCTACATACAGAGCTCAAGTCCAGCCTGCAATAGAAAATGAGATCTTGTCTCAAAAAACAAACAAGTCAAGAACAGGATAAGGATGTCCACTATCAGCACTTCTGTTCACTAAAGTACAGTACTTAAAACATTAGTCAGAGCAATCAGGGAAAAGAAATAGAAGGGATATAAATAGGAAGAAGTCAAATTACCATAATTTGCAGATGACATTCTCTACATAGAAGACCCAAAATTCTAAAGATCTTCCACTAAAAGATCTTTAGAATTAATAATCTAATTCAGCAGGGAAGCAGGACATAACAGCAACACCCAAAAATCAATAGCGTTCCTGTATACTAATAAGGAACTCACTGAGAAAGAACTTAAGAAAAAAATACCATTTACCATAGCATCAAGAAAAATTAAGTATTTATGAAATCACCAGACCAAAGAATGAAAGACCTATACAGTGAAAACTGAAGGAGATTAAGAGGACATAAAAAATGCAAAAGTGTTCCCTGCTTCTGGACAGCAGAACCAGTACAGTAAGAATGACCACACTGAAGGCTGGTATAGATTTACTGAAAGCTCAACCTAAATACTAACACTAATAAAATAAAATAAAGAAATAAGTTCTAATACTATATCTCATAGAACCAGACATAACAATCTTAAAATTAGTGGAAAACCAAAAGACACCAAGATAGCAAAAGCTATGTTGGGTAAAATAAGAATAAAAGAGGACACATCATAATCTAGGATTTCAAGTTATATCATAAAGCTACAGTGATAAAGGTCCATGGCACTGGCACAAAAACAGACACATGGATCAAATGAACAGAATACACAATATAGATACAACCCATGGACATCAGCTGCCTCATCTTTGCTAAAGGATCAAAAACATACACTGGAAGAAAGATAGTTTCTTTAATAAACAGTGCCTGGAGAACTACAATCCACATGCTATGATTTGGATCACCATGCACTAAACTAAAATCAAAATGCATCAAACATCTAAATATTAAAACAGAAACACTTTATCTGCTGGAAAATGAACACCTATCTTTAAGACATAGGTGTAGGCAGAGACTTTCTGAACAGAACCCAAACAGCATAAGAAATATCAAGAATCAAGAAATGGGATCATATCAAATTAAGAACCTTTACCTAACACAAGAAAACATCAACAGAGTAAAGAGAACCTAGAAAACAGAACATTTTTGTCAGATATTCCACCAACACTGGACTACTATCGAGAATAAAAAATCCAATTAAAAAAATGAGCAACTGAAATGAATAGACATTTCTCAGAGGATGAAGTACTACTGGCCAGCAAATGCATGAAAAAATGTTCAACATCTCTGCCCATTAGAGAAATGCAAATTAAAACACTGAAATTTAACTCCAAAAAGAATGGCTACCATCAAGAAATAAAACAGTAACACTGAAGCTGCAGTGAAAGAGGAACCCTTCTCTACTGTCAGTGGGAATGTGAACTAACATGCACTACAGAAACCAGTATGCAGAGTACTCAAAAACTAAATATCAAAATTCCATTTGATCTAGCTCTTCTCCTTGCAAGTGTTTCCCAAACAAAGACATCACACCACAATGACCATGTTTATTAATAATAGTTAAATCTTGGAAATGGCCTAAATGTCCATTAGCAGATGAATGATAAAAGAAAATGTGGAATTTATATACCATGGAGTACTACTCTATTACAAAGAATGAGTCATGTGTAGGAAAATGGGTGCACCTTGACACTGTTAAGTGAAATAAATCAGACATGGAAGTTTCACTGTTGCATGGTTTCTCTTATATGAATGACCAAAAATATAAAGAGCAAAATAAAACAGGAAATAGGGAGTTAATTTTTTTTTTTTTTTGCAAATGGGAGGGGAACACAGAGATGGGAGGGTGGCAGGAGAAAAGGGGATGAGAAAATAATTGAAATGTGTCATGTACATGCACCAACTCCCTAAGAGTAATGTGCTCATTATATGATCATAAAAAATAAAACAATTCACAGCAGCAGAGTAGATGGTGGTTACAGAGGGCAACAGTGAGTGGTTGCTGAAATAAGAAAACTAAGGTCTACAGAGCTCTTGTATAGTATGCTGCTTCCAACTGATAGGACTATGTTGTGTATCTGAAAATACGCTGAGTGTTAATGTGATTGTTTTATCACAGCATAATTGTAGCTGTTGACAACATCAAAGGCGATTTTCTTTTACTGCTATAAACTATGGTATTCTCTGGGCTCTTATTCAAATGAGTTCTTCAGGCCCATTCCTAGCAGTTTAATAATTCAAAGAGGAGATGAATACCAATAATTCCAGGGATATTATGAGACTGCCCTCTAAAATTCTGTACCCGCCGCTCAATCCCCATACCTTTTACCAACTATGTTCTAACTTTTTCATCTTTGCTAATCTAACAAATATAAGGAGACCTAGGCTACAAACTTTCTAGATATTAAGTCTTAAACCTGGGCACCTCTGTGGATCACAAATTCCAGTTCTAGGAATGTTTCCTAGGAGACAGCACAGAATAAGGGAAAGTGCTGGGAGCCAACTGATCATTCACATAAGTGCCTGAAAAGGAGTGCCCCAGCCTGACAAACACTTTGAGGGCATGGAGTGAGGTGAACAGGTGTTCCAGACCCAAGAACGAGAATTCGGGTGTAAAAAGTGGGCTAGTTAAGCAAAGGGGCGTGGTGTGACAAGTGTATAAATAAATGCGTTGCAGTGACCAAGCAGTCTCTTTCTCCCATCCAGAGAAAAGCTCCACCTGAACCCAGCTGTCTGTAATTTCTTCATCCTCCCGTTGTTCTTCCCCCTGGGAACTTAAGAGAGCTCTTGCAGACACCAACAGGAAAGGTGTTCACTGCAACCAGCCTAGTGGGACACACACTTGTTTAATTAGTGCATTTCACACTATGCTTTAATTTCCACTTGGGGGGGGGTGCAGGCGGTAAATACAAATGAATGCATGCTCGTTCCTAACACTTCCAATACTTAGATGTAAACTTGAGAGCTTGTTTGAAGGTTCTAGCAGGGGAGCACAGCTACTCGTACATCCTTGACAGAGGAACGGTCCTCCTCCATGAGGGGTGGTTGTCCTCTTTGACAGAGCATGCAACTTCAGGGTGCACAGAGAGCACTGAAGGAGGAAGGGGACACCCGCCCAGCTGCCAGATCAATCCTGTCAATCAATGGGGTGACACACTGTCAGTCAGATTCACCTCCTGGAATAAACTTCATTTTACCCTTTGCCCTCAGTGGTTTCCAACTATCACTAACAGGCTGGCATGCCTTCTGATCTTTTTAGTTGAATATTTTTAATAATTTGAAGCCAAAATGTGAAAGCTGTTTTAGTAATAAGAGAAAGTGAATATAATTATTATTCTTTTAATTTATACTACACATAAATAGTAACAACTATGTTTCACCTAAATCTGATATTTTGCTTCAACTACATTTTAGCTCCTCTTTCAAAGCATTTAAGTATACTTTCTCCTCAAATATTTCAGTATATTTCTCTAAAAATTAAAGACTTTTTCCACAACAATATTGCAATAAAGCTGTAATCTCCAGGGGTGTAGTCCTTTTGCAGATGGAAAGGGGATCAAGGGATGGAGTGAGACAGGAGACAGAAGAGGTGCAGGGGAAATAAAAAAGACTTAAGATGTAACATGAACACAGACCAACTCACTACAATCATTGTATTTATTACATATTGCAAAAATGTACTGATAAAAAATTTAAAAGACAGCCATAATCTCACAGGATTAACAGCTCTTTCTTACAAAGTTTAGAATCCTATATAATTTAAGAGATTTACATCAAAGTTGCAAAGACAGGGCACAGCCTTCCCACACGCTCCTCGCTTGGACTTTCTGACAGTGTTCTTGCTATGGAGAAGAGCCCTGGTCCTTGAGAATTAGCTGCAAATGCCTGTGCACAGGGTGCTTTCCTTCAGGTATATCCTCGTTTCTGTCTCCTCCCTCACCCTTCAGTTTCAAATTATTCAAGGAGGCTACTGTTTTCTTAATAGGATGAAGAAAAAAGGGAGCAATGTGCTACATTGTCCAAGACGCAACCGCTTGCTAGTAGAGAGATGTGGAGCCACCATAGGGCATATGCAACCAGTGCATCCATCCCTCGCCCCTCCATTTTAACTACCGTTACTTCCTTGTCTCCTTTTAAAAACTCTCCAGCACAAACATCAAGATTAAAGTCTTGCCAAGCTGTATGTAACCAACTGCATCCATAGCTATTTCTGACTCAAGGATGGTGACTCAAGGAGAATCGCACTTTGTTTGGCACTGGGATGGTACTCAGGTGGCTGTGCACTAGGTAGCTGAACTAAGCTAGAGTCCCAGCAACAGACCCTCATTAAAGTACTAAAAAGGCCTCCGCAACCGCTTCCCACAAAGCTTCATTCATTGTCCTAGCAGGGAATTTAAAGGGCCACATCTGAGCCTCACCAGTGACAGACACCCTATCACAAGCCAGGGGGCTCCACACATCCAGTTAGCAGTGCCAGCTGTCTTTTATAAAGTCTGCTGCTGAACCTGAGCATGTTCAATTAGAGGAATCTGTAATAATAACACTAAAAGGCTTCTTTTAATATAGTGAAGGCCACATTAAAGTGCACAATAAGTGGCATCTGTTCCCATCTTGATTACTTTTCCCTTGGCTAAAAACTGGCCCCTTACTGCCAAACTCTGCCCTAAGTGAGTTTTTGGTGCTCAAATTATTAAAATGAAGTAACATCCAGTGTGGTGGCAAGCACTGGGAATCCCAGCTGTTGAGGAGGCTAAGAGTATCATTTGAGCCCTTAAGTTTGAAACTAGCTTGGGCAATAAAGACTGTTTCTTAAAATACAAACCAAACCAAAACACATGTCACTAAGCGCCTTCTCTACATTGGGCAACTGAATGAGTACACACCTGGGACAGCTCTGTGAAGTATGGACTGGGGCAAGGCAGGAAGCCCACAACCACTTCTAGTGTTATGAGCACATTCGGTGGGTTGAATGGTGGCTTCCTCTGAATTATGTACATATTGCAATGCCTGGGAACTGTGAATGTGACTTCCAAAGAAAAGGTCTTTGCGAATATGATTAAGTCCTGAATCTTGAAAAAGAAGAGATGATGCAAGATCATTTATGAGCCCTAAACCTAACAAGAGTTCTTCTAACAGACCCACAGAATAGATACGGCCTAAGAGTAAAAGCAAGCATAGTAGTATATGCCTATCATTCTAGCACTGGTAAATTGAAGCAGAATGATTTCAAGTTTGAGGTCAGCCTGTATTATGCAGTGAGACCTTGTCTTTAAAAAGAAAAAAAAGATAAAACAACAGTAACAACAAAAAAATAAGCCAGCCATGGTGACACACACCTTTAATCCCAGCATCTGGGAGTCTGAGGCAGAAGGATCATTGAGTCTGAGGCCAACCTGGGCTATGTAGCCAGATGCTGTCTCACCCTTCTCCCAAAGGAAATGGCTGGGCACTGTGGCTGTCATGATTTATGTCTAGACGTTCCCCAAGAGCTTATGCACTCATAGGCAGGGCTTTTAGAAGGTGATTAGATTATAGGAATTTATAGCTGACCTGTTATTAAGAGGTGGATATGGTTGGAAGAGCCAGGTCTTTACAGGCATGATCTGGAAAGGTGTATCTTCTCTATCTTCCTTCTCAACTTTCCCCCTTATTCTCTCTCAGCTTCCTGGTTTCCACAATGTGAGCAGCCATCCCTCTGCCATGTTCCTGCACAAGGCTGCACTACCTTGGAACCAGTGGAACATGGAATGAAACCTCTCAAAGCAGAAAAAAAACCCTCCTTTAAATTGCGGACGTGAGACAGTTTGCCCAAGTGATAGAGAAAGTGACTAAAATAGTGCACACCTGTAATCCTCTGGGAGGCTAAGGCAAGAGGACCATTTAAGCCTAGCTTGGGAAATTTAGCAACTTAGTGCAATCCAGTCTCAAAATAAAGCAAGCATTGGTGATGCAGCTCAGTGCTAAGACCCTGTGTTCAATCCTTATTATTAGGGGGCTAGGGAATCAACCACTTATAATGCCAGCTCTTAGAAGAGTGAAACAGAGGAATCATGAGTTCAAAGCCAGGCTGGGCTCCTGCAGATGAAACTAGAGATTGAAGTAAACCAAGGAACACCAAAGAGTGTTGGCAACAAGCAAGCAATGGCTCCTTATCCCTATGCCCCTCAACTGCCACCACCCTCAGTCCTTAGGAGGGAGATAACATCTTATACTTAGATGATGGCCTCCAGAACTGGGAGAATAAATTTGTTTAAGCCATCTGATCCGTGGTAATTCATTAAGGCAGCCTCAGGAAGTGAACACAGGATATTATGGTATTCTACTCTTACGTTTTGCAATTTCTGTAATTTCCAAATGGCCCATTCTTCACGGATGCAGAGACCTTGCAAAAGGAACTAGATTCATGCTAATGTAGCTAAAGATCAGAGCAAAATCCCACTCCAGCCTTCCTGCTAAATGGGCCCTAGTAATCCTTGTCAAGCCCCCTCTGAAAATAAACAGTTTTGGGGTCATCCAGATGGCACCTGCCACTCAGCTTTCAGAATACCAATGCATAAGTCTCCCCAGCCCTTCTTTATCCTGCCTTTGTCTGAATGTTTCCTCACAGAACTTCCTGTGTGAAGGATTTGCTGTCAGCACTTCCTATTATATAAACTCACGTGCATTTTACTGTCTCATAGCCCTCTCCATAAAACCAGGGCCCTATGTTACACTCAGGGGAGGTGGGCACAGAAGGTATGGGTGGGGAGAGCCCGAAGGTGGGGCTCACCTTGCTAAGAGGTACTGCCTCTCAGGTGACCTCAGATAAACCCTCCAATCAAGGGCTCTTTGGTGCTATCGTGTCTATAGTGAAGGGAAGCAAGGCTTAACATTTGCCTACTGGTGGCATCTCACTGGACACAGTCTGGCCTGGCCCCTCCAGTTGCCAGGTAACAGATCCTTACCTTATCACCTGCAGCCACCCCACTGAGTACTCACGAGGCCTTGGCTCCTGTGGGTTCATCCGCACCAAATCTTCCAGAGGAGACTGTAGTGACCCCTACAGTGATTCAAGGCATGATATATCCCAAAGCCATCAGGTTCCCCACCCAAGGTGACTCTAAGGGCTTTGTTTTTCAGGCGTGGCTTCACAGCAGCCCCATTCTGACCAATCAGAGATATGCGGGCAATGTGACATAGAAGGTTTATTTTGACCCTAGTAGGCCCCTACTATACCACAGCAGGGCTCAGCAAGCCTGTCTGTGATAACTCTCCCCTTTAGTTTCCAAGTCCACATTCTGACTGGCCAGTAGGCTCACTCAGCACTCAGGAATACTCTCTTGCGTGAAGTGTTTGTATAGGGGTGCCAGCGCCATTCCACATCTGCTGTAGCCTCTTGATCCAGTGTGCCCAGGCGAATCATGTATACTGCAGAAAGATGGACAGACAGACAGACATTACCATCTGCACAGAAGCCTCCACTCCACTGACTTTCCCATGTGTTGGAAATATCCCCAAACTTACACTTCAGCTCAAAGCGAGGCCCGACCTCTGTCAGTTCTATGTTGTGGTGGTCTGCCTTCTTGTAGACATGGTGCCTGAGGAGAAGCCAGGGTAGGGGTGTGGGCTAGAAGTAACTGTGGATCACCCACAGCAGCACCAAGGGCACACAGGTCATGACAACAACCTAGGCTCAAGCCACGAACCCACCGGAATGAGATGTAGTCATCCTGATTCGCAAAGGTGATAACCCGATGGCTGTCATCTTTGGGCACAGGGAATAGGTAACGGAGAATGTCAGAGACCTGAATCACAGGGGGAAAAAGTGGCAAATGCCTGGCCTGGCCCCTAGCCCTCTCTCTGAGAACCCCAGACTTACCCGTCTGCCTAGGCGAGAGGAAAAGCCGTGGAAGATGAGGTGGGGCTTAGCCTCTGACATGGTTCCCAGGTCTGGGATGTCATGCCGCATGACGACGTTACACAGTGTGAAGTAAGCAGTGGGGCCAAATGGCAAGTGGCTGACAATGAGCCCCACTGTGGAGGACAGACAGGCTGTCAGAGACCCCGTCTGTTCTCAGGCCACTCCCAGCCTTTTACCACCCAACCAGCCCTACCAGGTGTGCCTCGATGTTCATGGACAACTAAGAGGTCAACCAGCCCTACCAGGTGTGCCTCGATGTTCATGGACAACTAAGAGGTCAGTGACGCAGTTGACTTTGCAGGCTCTCACCAGTGCTTCCACCTCATATCGGCCTCGGTTCATGCGTTGAGCACCAGGGAACACCAGCTTCAGTTCCTATACAAGGACCAGCGACCCATTAGGCTTGTGGCCACAATGCTAGGCATCTCCTTTCACAGCCTGCCAACTGGTACCTTTGCAAACATCTTCAGGCGGGAACTGGGATCTCTGGAGGTAGTGATCATGATCTTAGGATCCTCAACCCCAGCCCATCGATATTCATCATCAGCATGGCTGGTCACACCTGCCAGGAGCACAAGAGGTAAGAATCCACTAGCTTGGATACGAAAGACTAATCAGGAAGCGGCAAGTCTATTTGAGAAAATATTCAAAGATAGGAACACACCATACCTGCACTGGTCAAGAGGACAGTCACCAGCCCATTAGCCCACTAAGTACAAGGCAAACTGAGGAATGGAATCTCAGTGTTTGGAAAGTTCTGCTAGCACCTACTTCTTTTCCTCACAACAAATATCTATGTTTACAATTTCTATTTGTAAAATAATACAATGAACAAGATATCTGGGCACCAAAGATGTACTGTTTTAGGGATACCGTCCTACCCTGGTAATGTTCCAATGGAGATGACAACTAATAAAGGAAGTGCTGAGTAAATGGAGCATTACTGTATTACACAAATGAACAGGAAGTACTGAGGGACAGCCCCTATGGTATCATCTGTATAGGCACAGACTTATGGAGAACAGTTTGGGAGCAGCTGCCATGGACAATTTTCTCAGGTGGGAAAGTGCCCTGTGCCTGGGAGGGTATGGATGCGCAGAGAAGTCAAGAGTGTTGGGAGAGTTACACTGCACAGCACCTTCACCGCCAGCGTCGTCAAACTCCAGGGACCCCTGTAAGGCTAGAGCCTCCCGGCGTAGTTCTGTAGGAATCAGGCGGTTTTCTGCAAGGGAAAAAGACACAGGGGCTAAGTGAAAATCAAGCAGGAAGCCCTCAGTAAAGTCTTACTGCTTACACTGAAGCAGTAAGACTTTTTTTTTGAGCTGTGACTCCAGATGAGATCCAAGGAGTTTCAGTCTTTTTGTTACCAGCCACTTAGACTTACTCAGGTTTGCCTGCTTGCTTCTGATCAAATCAAAAGAGGCCATATATTTGGATAAAATGGAAAAAAATTATTTAAAGCCACTTCCCAGGAGATAGAAGGGCCCATACGTCTTAAATCACCATCTCACCATATACAGGTGGGCAAGGTCTTCTGTAGTGAGAAACAGAGGAGACAGGGAGCACAGAGAGGTACAGAAAGCAAATCTCCACGTTTACCACTTTTAGCCATCTTCAGCTCACCGTCCCCTTTCTTGTGGAAAGAGAACTATGCTCCAGATTTCTTCTTGTTAGCACCTGCATATTCAAGTTCACTCCTCTGGTGGGAAAAAGCTGTTTAGACCTCAGAAAAGCCCCTTTTCTCTCAAGGAAACCAAAACGAGACCAACCCTAACTTTTAAAGTTCCATTTGGCAACATTGGTTACACCTCTGGGTTTTAGTGACGGTTGCTTTCTCTTTCCTTGTTTGCCTCTTATGGCACGGTGTCAATGTTAAAAAGGGCATAGGAAACAGCGATCCAGCCGAAAACTTGGAACGGCGGCATAAATAACAATTAGTACCAATACACAAAAGAACACTGAGCAGCTAGCAGAAAACCCCAACACGGAAAAAGGGCCAGTAAATAGTGAAAATACGTTGGGCCAAGCCACACAAACACATCTACCCCACCGGCCGGAGCCCCGCTGCCCGTACCTTCCAGCGCGCGCCGAACCTTCTCCTTCCGCTCCTGCGCGCTTCGCTGCGCCTCCTCGCGGGCCTTGCGGTACAGGTACTCTCGGCGCAGGCGGGCCTCGCGGCGCAGCTAAACAGGAAAGAAATAGTCCAAACTCTGAAGGATCACAGTACAAGCCCTCCTCAAGACCCGGGCTCAAAGTCTCCTTACCATTTTGAGGGCCACTTCCACGTGAGTCTGGAACTACGGCTGTCGCCTGAGTCTAGCAGTCCTCGTTTCCGCTCTCAACCTGGAAGCTTCGCTCGGCAGTACGGCTGTAGAGAATGCCCTACGTTAAGATGGCGAAAAGCGGAAGCAGTCACAAAGTGCGACGCGATTCCTCAGAGCGTGGTCGCCCGAGAAACCAATAAACCGTAGTATGTTGTCGCGTGGCTCACCACTAGGCATTAGTAAAGATGTCTGCCGCGGCTTCACCACCAGTTACTTTGATGGAGGATGCCCAAGAATTGTTTAAGGCCACTGTTCCCTTTAAATGGTTGCTGTTCTTCCATACCGACCTTAAAAATCCATCGCTTCTGGAAGCGGTGGGAGCCACCCTCCCAGCCACCTCCCAGACAGCCGGTGGGCCGGTCACTGATCGGAGCTATCGATTGCTCCGCCTTGCTGGGGAGAGTCATTGACTTCCGGGCCACAAATGGGAACGCCTTTTGGGGCGGCTGTCACTAACTTACTGGTTGTGTTGCAGCTGTGATTAGAGGCGTTTAGAAGACGTGTAAGGAGGACACTCCGGCCTTAGCCTCGGCGCAATTGAGACGTGACTGTGGCAGCCCATGGGTGGTCAGGACCTGAGGGCAGAGCTGGACTCGCTGCTCCTACAGCTGCTCAGTGATCTGGAGGAGCTGGAGACGAAGCGGGTGGCGCTGAACGCCCGGGTGGAGGAGGTGAGCGCTGGAAGAGGAAGGGAAGGCAGGCACACGTTTGTAAACTGAATGTCCACACTCTCCTGTTAATTCAGGGCTGGCTGTCGCTCGCCAAGGCTCGATACGCCATGGGTACCAAGTCGGTGGGGCCCCTGCAGTATGCCTACCACATGGAGCCGAGGGTCTGCGTGCGAGCCAGGTGAGGAGCCCTCAGTGTTGAAGCTAGTAGGTAGTGTCCAAGATTAGGCCATCGACAGTCTGTCCTCCCTTGCTTTTCAGCGAGGACCAGGATGGACTCCAGACATTCAGGATAGTGAGAGCTGACGTCCAGACTCCAGAGGAGGTGGGGCCTCAAGAGGCAGGTGAGTTGCCTTTTTCTCCTGTCCGGACGCCTCCCTGATGTCCAAGAAAAAATGCATGGAATAGTTGAATATTAGCTATTGAGTCTTTGGCAATCGAGAGAGCTTCTAATTACTTTTAATTCCAGTGAATCATTCCTGAGATAAAGAACAGGGGCTTGGAGGGTCCTTGTCAAATCTTTTGGCTTGTTCAGACAATGGATAAGTGCAGTGTGTGGCCTCGTCATGAGCAAATGGCTTGTGTGTGGGTTTTATGGGTGCTAGAAGAGAGAATGGGCAGAGTATCGTCTGAATTAGAAGAGTGATGCTGTTTCTAAGAACAAAGAAGTTTGAGAGAGTTTTTCCTGCTGTCTTTGTCACTTTTCTTGTTTTGGGGACACAAAACCTTAAATCCACAATTTAACAAAGGAGCAGTTTTGGCTCACATTTTAGTGCACAGTCGGTTGCCTCCAAGGTGGAATGTCATGGCAGAGGGGCATACCTGACAGGAAGCAAAGAGGGTCAAGGAATATTCCAGGAGCAGGGTTACAACCTTCTAGGTCACACTAATAGTAACTTGCCTCATCCAATCAGAGCTCACCTCCTGAAAGCAAGTCAGCTTTAACACACCCCGTAATTTAATTGCCTTCAAAAACACAACCTATGAGCCCATGAGGCTCTTGTGAGATATCCAGATATAAACCATAAGAACATCATCTTCCAGTGTTTTGCAGAATCAGAGCTCAAACTAAGCTCTATGCTGTCTAAGCCAATAAACGCCAGCCTCTAGCCTTTCTTTCCTCAGTTCTGCGCAAGCGAAAGGGCCCTACCAAGACTCCAGAACCAGAGGTCTCAGCTCCACAGGACCCCCTGAACTGGTTTGGAATCCTGGTTCCTCACAGTCTGCGACAGGCCCAAGCCAGCTTTCAGGATGGTAAGTAGGTCAGGCTAGTTGTCAGTGTGGCCCTGGATTAAATTCTGGCCCTCTGTCCACAGAGAGCACTTCAGCACTAGCACCACTTAATGGCTTTGCAGGTTTTCTCCATTGTAGGTGTTTGTTATACCCTGCTGTTTATTCCAAAAGCATTCACTGGCTGATGGCATCATTCTAGGCTCATGCTAGCTTTCAGGGGAAGCTGGGAACAAAAGAGACAAACTTCCTTCGTGGAATGTTTGTTTTGTGGAAGGGAGAAAGAAAATGTGCAAATAAATAAATAGGCCTTTAATATAGTACAAGTCTGTGAAAACTTATAAAAAAGTAACATGGGATGGAGTAGGACAGGAGTGGACTCAGGGAACTGTTGCATGAAAGGTTAGGGAAAGTCTCTCTGAGGAGATGAGGGGAAGCTCTGGCTATTGTGAAGGAATAGTGTTCCAGTAAGAAGGATCCTGAGGAGAGATATATCCTGTGTATTGGAGGGAAAGCAGAGAAGAAGCCAATGAGCAGGAGTGGAGTTAGCACAATAGGAGTGCCAGGATCTGTGAGCAAGGAATGGCCTGGGTGCAATAACCCTGAATGAGGGCCTAGGGAGTTGTGGTAGATCTTTGAACTGAGGAGGAGGAAGTCCTATTATTACTCAGGATAATAGGACTTCTTTGGGCACTGAGTGGATGGCAGAGAAGAAGCAGATGTCAGGAGCAGCCAGCCACTAGATGCAGGTAGAAGCAGTGGAAGTGAGATACGATGAGAATCTGCAAGTTTTGAGAGTAGAAGCCTGAGCATTTGGGGATAAATTGGATGTAAAGGTGGAGGAAAAAGAGGAATCTAAGAGAGACCATGACCGTGATCTCTCCTCAGAAACCTGGGTAGAAAGAGCTGTCCTAGAGTGGGCAGGCTGCAGAATAGCAGCCCAGGGGAACCTCTCATGTGTGCTGTTTAATGTGTAGTTATGCCCAGATGGAAAGTGAGTTGTGGTTGGATACCTGTTTCTGCAGTATGAGAGAGCCTGGGCTGGAGAGAGATTTGGGAATTGACTGCAGAATGTTGGTTGTTGACATAGACGCAAGATAAAGCTGAGATGGAATGAGATCAGATAGTACCCAAGAATATGGATAGAAGATGCAGGAAAGGAGACTGAGGAACAAGGTGTGCCAGGTAATGAGGAGAAACTGTTTCCTGAAAAGAGTGATAAGATGAAAAAAAAAATAGTGGTAAGTTGTGCTTCTGAGTAGGAGGACTGCCTGATGGACTGGGTGATGTGAAAACTAGCTGGCAGAGATGTTGGTAGAAACTATCTAGAGATTGATCCAGAATCTGTCACCTTCCAAAAAAAGAAAAAGGGTGCAGAGAGTGAGTAAGAACAGTGAGGGACTGCAATGATGAAAGAAGGAAGGAAATGAGCTCACAAGAACATGTTACAGTCTGAGTTTTCATTCTTGGTGGGTGATAATGAGTGTTAAGGCAGCTTTCTGAGGAGGTGACACTTTAGCACAGACCAGAAGCAAGTGAGAGGGTATGGGTTCAGTGAGGAGCAGAAGTACCCAATGCATGTCCATAATTGGAATGTTTTCCAATACACAGGAATAGTGTGGAGGCCTTTGTAGTCCTGGGAAGGTGGGATGAGGTATCCAGAACCTCCTGGGTCATGTGTCACACCATGATACCATGGTGACATTTTGTCTTTCTCCTCCAGGTCTTCAGCTAGCTGCAGATATAGCCAGTCTCCAGACCCGCATTGACTGGGGTCACCGCCAATTTCAGGGGCTACAGGAGAAACTAAAGCAGCTGGAGTCCTGTGCTGCCTGACCTGTGTCCATAGAGGCAGATGTTGAGCACTGCTGTCCTGGATGTGGCTGCCTTATCTCAGTCATTCTTCATGGAGAGCCCCTACTTCTACTTCTGCCTCAGCTAATGCCTCTTAACAAATATTTCCTACTGCATATTTCTAATTTTTTTAGGTATAAAATTTGAAAAGGCAAACTGAGTAATGTTGAAAGTCATTTCTAGGCCAAAGTTCTCATAGTACCCACCACCCAGGGAGCGGGTAAAGAGCTATTCATGTATATCAACAGTTAAACAGCCTCAGATCAGTTTGCCTTTGTTCCCAGATAATGAAACACTACGAACAGTGGCAAGAAATGACAAGAGGAAATGCTTCAGGATCAGCAGATCATCAGACCTAATGTGGATGGAAGAAAAGAACTTGGATAACTGACGTATCCAGACTGTATGATTCCAGTCAGTAAAAACATAGCTACTCGGTGTAGTGATGCACACCTATACTTGGAAAGCTAAGATAGGAGACTCACTTGATAGCGTCAGTGCAGAATCAGCCTGGATAACATAGTGAGATCACCTATCAAAACAAGAAGAAGGTCAGGGATAGAGTTCACAGACATAAGAACCTGCCTGATGAGCACAAGGTCCTGAGTTCGATTCCCATTACCAAAACAAAAAAGCAGTCCTTAACAAGGTCTAAACAAGGAAATAAGTGATGGAACTTAGATTTTCAAGGTAATTCTGAGAAGAGACCCTGCAAGTTAAAACCTTCCTTTGTCTTTCCTGGAGTTTATCTTTCTGTCTTTGTTTATTGAAGGGCCAGTTGTGCTTTCTGTTTTGGGAACTGTCCTGCTTGACTTCTCTACTGCCTTGTTACCTTTGTAGCAGTTTCTGGCAGATTTTTGTTTGTTGGGTGGTACTGTAATGCTTTTTATTTATACTAAAATGTAACTAGTTTTCCCCAGTTTGTCTTTTACCTTTGTTTTTAGTGTGTAAAAATTTTTTGCATTGCAAAATAAAACAGGAAAGCTTGTGTCTTCAAATCAATTTTTACTGCATGTTTCTAATTTTTCAATTTTATTTTGAATTTTAGAATTGAATTTTTCTGGTGCTGTGTGTTTAGATTTGGGGTCATAATGTGATGAGAAGGAATCATCTGGCATTTCTCTCATGAACATCTGGTTTCATTTGGGGTATCCAGTGAATCCTGCATCCAACCTTTCTATCATGTATCTTGTATAGTGTTAGTACACCCTTCTCCTGATCTGAGACTGATAGGTTTTTCAGTGCAATAAAAGATAAAAATATAAGCAAAAAGTAGCCTTTATTCCAAGGATGTGGAGAAGAGTCTGACCATAGCCAGTCTAACTACCTCCTCTAGTGGAAAGCAAGGTGTGGGATATATTTATAAACTCTGATGGGGTGGTGCTTAGGGCAGGCATTTGATGATGTGCAAGGGGCTGATTGGAGCCTTTTTTGTGCCACTGGGAAAGGAAAAAGGAAGTTGTCATGGGAAGGAGGGAGTGGCTTCAAGGTAAGCATCCTTAATCCCGCCTCCACTATGTAATGCCGTGTGACATTTTTTAGGGCATAATCCTTTCAGAGACACCACCTCCTTTTGCATACTCAGTGTAAACTTAATAATCAAGCTTTTGCTGTTCTTCATTGGTTTTACTGTTACAGGCAGCTGAGATAGTTAGAAATCTTATAGGCAGTCAGACAGGACTAGGCCCTCAAAGAAGCTGGCACAGAGGACCAGATGTCTGATGACCTTAGAGGAGACACACACCTCTTGCTGTGGGCCAGATCTCAGGACAGAAGGCAAAATAAATGCACCCACACCCTTAAGTATAATCCTTAGGGATTAAATCTGGATCACCTTGAGAAGCCAGGAGTCACCATCCCAACCCCCTATGGGAAGAGTCACTGTAAAGAATGCTCCCTTGCTACGTGACTTGCTTCCCCATTTGTCCCTGATTTGGTCAATTTTACCTGAAAAATTAAACTTACTGGTTGACCATAGTTCTGTTCCACCTCTTGCCCATCTGTCTTGTGAGTTCCCATTTTTTTCCCACTTTAGACCTGCCTCACATAACAAAACAGAACAAAGTGGATCAGAAGAAAGCAATGTAAGTGACACATTTCAAAGCAAGACAACAGGAGATCAACAGTGGCTACCGGAATGTCTCTTGTTTTCTTCTAAATTGTTGTCTATGTCTTCACACACAATGAATTCATACAAAACAAAATAGTATAAAACTGATCAGAATAGAGTAATGAAGGCATTACTCTTCAAAACCAAACAGTAGGAAAATCAAGACTGGCTGTCATAATGTCTCATGTTCTCTTCAAGATAGCTGTCCATACCTTCATGTATGTTGAAATTAAATAATACAAAACAGACAAAACCACTCTGAATAAGGAATAAAAGCATTACTGGATTTCACAGCATGACTAGGAAATCAGCAATGGAAACCATAATGTCTCTTTTTCTTCAAAGTAACTATGCATCATGCATAATACAATCAAATCTCATAAACTGTTTAGAAGTTCTAGGCATGAATAAGCCTCTACATGTACACCTTTCTGTATTAGAGGGAAAAACAAAACAAAGCAAAATGGATTACTAGAAAAACAAGAAAAAAAAGCACAAATAAATAACAGTAGCAAAGAGCCCAAAATGATGATATAGGCCTTCAAAACAAGGTGGTAGAACATAACTAAGGTGGTTATTTTACATAGTGATCTTCAAGAGTTCCTCAGATCACCAGACACAAACAGGCAAAATTGTTCCAATCCTATGGATGTTATTTGTCCCAAGAACTTATAGAATCTGTAGCACAATCATCTTAGCTATCCTAAGTGTACTTATACAAATTTAGATATTTTTTCTTTTCCTTTTTTTTCTCCTTTTCCCTGAGATATTATTTTTTCCCCCTCTGAGCAGATTCTTACCCTTTACTATATTGAGGATTTTGTATCTTATGTACTCTTAGCATTTCTTACACTGGGAGACAATATGGTATTTACACATGTGAGTTTGATTTTATTTCACTTATGAGTATAGTCTCAAATTGCATCTATTTGCTTATAAATATCTCAGTATGATCATTCTTTATAGCTGAGTAGTACTCCATTATGAAGTAGGCTCATGAACAATACAGAAATCCAAGCAGCCAAATTGATAAATCTGGAATTTTATTAGCTGAGCTCAGACACTCACATATAGACCCCTGTTTCAGAATCCCATTGATTGGCCCTGAACTGCAAAGTTACAGAACTTTTTAAAACAGAAAACCACAAAATGACATCTTGTTGGAAACAATTTAGCTAGAATCTTACATTAATTTTTGGTTGACACCTGTATCCTGCTCCTTTGTTGAACAGATTAATTTTTCTCTTGTGGGTACAGCTCATGTTGCTTTTCTTATGGGATTGTACTCTAGGTAATTTTTCATTCTCCTGGGTCAAACATAGGGCACTCGTTAAATGCAGGGCTAAAGGTGGCATCAGTTATGCCAAGCTACTACATTCCCCACTGGTTTTAGTATGTGAATCAAATCCTTGATTCCTGGTCATCTTTCTAAAAGTCATCTTCTTCATCTACATTTCATAAATCTTATTTGGAATGTATAACAGTTAATTTAATAGATTGGACTCAGCTCTGGATATAATACATTAAACAGTGTATCATTCAGGAGCCAATAGTAATGGCCAGCAGGAAGAAAATCAGGGGTCTTGCCAGAGCCAAAAGTAGGGTGATCAGCCATGGTGTGGTAGAGAACAAAGTCTCGTACCAACTCTGTTGATAATGTCTCTCATTTTCCCTATCAGCTAGGTGCTTTCTGACCTAAGACTGTCTTTAATAACCCCTGAATGGTTGGTGTAAAAAAGAACAACCAAGGGCTAGGCATAGACCTGTTTTAAGAATAAAAGGCCTAGATCTCACCAGTTCTGAAGGACCGTCTCAGCCAGGGAGTTTAGAGACTCCTCCAGGTGATGAACATTTTGTTCAAGTGTGCCCAGATCACAATCTATTTCTTTGCTTAGTACCTGGTAATTTGGGTCTCCCACTGTGAGGGCTGTGGTTCCTAGTGCTGTGGAACTGGCTATTCCCAATCCCAAAAGGACATGAATTAGAACTGGGGCCCTCTTTTTTCTCGTGGGTAACCCCATATGTTCCTACCTCCTCTAGAATACCAGTACACTTGGGGAAGAATATGAGTTAAGATACAGAGATCAAGGTTAGGTCCAGTGAAGACAGCCAGATGAGCACAAGGGGTGAGGCCATTTGTACAGGCAAACCAAGTTCCCAGCAGAGAGACTAAATGTTGGTTGAGGGTAAAAGACATTTTGTACATACACAGTTGAATTACAATTGATTTGAAATGGGAGCACTTCAAAGATAAATTTACAGACTGAACCCAAAGTCCAGAGCCCTGAATGTTTCCCAAAGTGAGAGACTTTAGTCCCTGTCCCCAATGTGAAGAACCAGAATCAAGGTTTGAGGTATTTACAATTTGGGTTTGATCATTGGTCCCAACATTTGTGTTCACAGCAAGTCCCATGTAATGGGGGGCTCAGAATTTAAACATAGCTAAGAGTCTTGAGTAATGTTGGGGGATGAGCTATTAAGTCATTTAAACATCAGTTCTAGAGATTGGAAGACAGGGCTCTCAGGTTGTAACTGTGCTGGGCATGCAAAGGTCTTTCAGGCACAGATGGGGAGAGAGGGGAATTTGTGGCAGAGGTAACCCCTTTAGTGGCAGGGTGAGCCGACGAGAGGGCCTATAGGTTTTAGATGGATCAAAGTACTTCCTGGTTTTCTCTGGATGGTAAAGAGTGAACCAGCATCCTACCCAGTGACATAGAGGCTAATTCCCCATTTTTCCTCCATTCCAACAAGAATCTCCCAATTGCTTAGCCCAAAATAAAATGTAGCCCTTATGGGAGTCATACCAAACTGACAAATAAGAGTCACTATTTGACCAGGGAGCTACCATTTCACAACCACAAGCAAGTTGGTGACAGTAATAATAGTGGTACAGTTTTGACCCAGAACTAGTGAAGCATCTGTCTACTTTGTGTGGCCGGACACAAGTAGAAGGGGATATTTGAGTCTTATGTGAAAAACTCAGCTGGAACCCAGGCAGCTAAGCCAAGGCCAGTGCATTCAGGGTTACTTGTGTCAGCCCACCCCCTAACTGAACAGAGGGTGACATTAAGGAGAGGATTCCCAAAGCTTCTGGTAGAGACTAGGATTACTCAATCTGAAGTTCTAGTTATAACCCACATACAAGCTACAGGGCAATGGTCTTTTGTGGGAATGGATGGAATAAGGAAGATTATACACATAAATAGACTTAGTGTCCACTTCTTAGGAGCTTGACCTTTAAAAGGTCAGAAGACTTTCTGATAGTCCGCTTAGCTGGAGTCTTTGGTCCTGCAGACTTGAAGTGGGAGTGATGAATTCAATGGCTTTTTCCACAACCTTGACAGCCATGGGAGTACTCAAGGTGACTGACTGTATAAGGTCCTTCCCAGTGGATGCCTAGGGATGTGGCCTGTCTCCTTCTGATATAGATTTGATCACCAGGTTGAGCTGCCAGGAAGTCATCAGGTCTTTCAGGAGTGGTCTTATGGCCCTGGAACAAGCAGTGGTTCAAGTGCAGGAAGGGCTGGAGAGCCTGTAAAGACTTAACAAGTTCCCCATTAGTGACAGCAGCCAACTTATCATCTTGAACACAGGGAATCAAAGGGGGTGGTCAGCCATAATAACCTCAAAAGGAGTAATGCCCTGGAGTTAGAAGGTACATCGCACAGGCAGAAGGGCAAAAGGAAGGAGACTCAAGAGCCAGTTTTGAAATAGTTTCATTTATGGTTCTGTTCATTCTCTCTACTTGGCCTGAACTTTGAGGTTGGTAAGCACAATGTAATTTCCAATTCATTTCTAAAGCTGCGGCTAAAGTTTGGGTGATCTGAACTATGAAAGCTGGGCCATTGTTGGACCCCAGGGAGGTGGAAAAACCAAATCAAGGCACTATCTTATAGAGGAGTTTCTTAGCTACTATGAGAGCTGATTCAGTCTGAGTAGCAAATCCTTCAGTCCACCCAGTGAATATGTCTACGAGAATGAAGAGACATTTATGTCCCCCTCTTTTTGGGCCCATTTCAGTAAAGTTGATTTGTCAGTGGTCTTCTGGGTTAAGTCCTCATTGTCTCTTTCAAGCATCAGAGGTGGCCCAGCTTAGGATTCACTTGAATATATTGGCATTTTTGGCTGACCTCTTAGTCAGGCAAGATAATTTAGGGATGAAGTGATGTCCTTGGAATAACTTGGCTAATTTAGTTCCTCCTAAGTGGGTGGCCCAGTGGGTCTCTTGGATGAGCTGGGGTCCTAACGATTCTGGGGTAAGAATTCACCCATCTGGTACGGTCTGCCAGCCTTCCAGAGAGAGTTGGATCTCTAAGGTCTTGGCTAGTCTCCAGTCTGAATCTGAATAAGATGGCTTGGATAGCACAGGTGGCAGGAGAGCTGGGAGGAGCATTATAGGCCCCACTGGCTTTAGTGCCACCTCTTTGCATATCTTTTCAGTGAGTGCATTTCCATGAGCTATTGGGATGTCTTCTCATTGGTGCCCCAAACAGTGTATAATGGCAACCTTTTGAGACAACCAAATGGCAGCCAGGATGTCTAAAATCTCAGGGGCGTTCTTCATCTTTTTTTTTTGTACTGGGGATTGAACTCATGACCACGTGCTTGCAAGGCAGGTGCTTATGCCACTGAGCTAAATCCCCAGCCCCTCTCAGGAGCATTCTTGATCTTTGTTTCTGTTCAGGTAATAGTCCTCTTTCCTGATAAATGGCTCAATGAATATGGACAGTAGCAAAAACATACTGACTATCTATATATGTGCTTATAGATTTATTTTGGCCCCATCTTAGGGCTTGAGTAAGAGTTATCAGTTCTGCCCACTGGGATGAAGTTCCAGACCCTAAATTTTGGACCCATATTACCTTCATTTTGGTGGTCATTGCAGCTCCTGCCACTCAAGTACCTTGGTCGAGGTAACTGCTACTGCCTGTAAAAAGGATGGCTTCAGGCTGGGCAAGTGGGATATTAGTCAGGTAGTTCACAGGTTTGAGACTGAGCCAATAATGTTGGCATTGAGGGATTATCATCTGGCAGGAGAGTCACTGGATTAAGGGCAGAGACAGACAGGAACTCAATGCGAGCAGGATCCAGTAGAAGAGCTTGGTACTGGAGAGTGAGAGTGTTGGAAAGCCATCTATTGGGAGGCAAATGCAATAGTGTCTCTACAGCATGTGGGGCCACTATCTAAAGTCTCGGGCCAAAAGTCAACTTAGAAGATTCCTTGGTTGTGGTGGCTGCAATTGTCCATAAGCAAACCTCAAGAACCCAGAGTATGTGACACAAGTCACATGAACAAGCTTCTTTTAGTCTCAAAAACATCAGGCATCTGAGACAAACCATGTGGATAAACTATTAGGCAAAGAGGTTTCATGTGATTTCAACTTCCCATGTGTATAAATAAATGCATTGCAGCCACTGGATCTTCTCCTTCTCCTTCTTCCTTCCTTATTTCTATCAGAAGAAATGGCTCCATACAGCCTCAGTTTTCTATATTGTGACTCTTGTGCTTATTTCTCCATTCTTTCACTGTCTTCATTCTGGGACTATCTAGAGCTGGATGTGATAATTGTGAAAAGCAGAACTAATAAAACAATTGACAGTAGTTAGTAGTTAGTGCTGAACTGGTGCCTGCCCATAACCACTTTGAAATAAGAGTTCTGTCATCCATGAGTGGAATCCTATATTCATTTGCTATATTTTTATTTCACTAGTTTTTAAGAAATTTTGCTTTGGTGCAAATTGTGTGTTTGAACGATGGAAAACCTTACTGTCTAATCAAATAAAAGCTTTGCTCTAAACTATCCTTTAGTTACAGCACAAGTAACCACCAGAGAAGCATAATGCCAGATAAGAAATGAATCTCTGCTTATGAAGTTTTGGAAAGAGAATACTGAGTCTCATCTTCACAATGCTGGGATTCAATCTCTTCTTCCAAAATTTCCCTGTATAGACTTTGAATCCACCTATGTATTTTCCTTTCTTTTTATCATATAATTTTTTGATATGGCTATGAAAATAAATTCTGTAATAGAAGTGAAGTGGAAAAATTATCCTACACTTCCTACTCTGAATTGAGGGCAAACAATTATTCTTGGAAATGCCACCATAAATTGAATTCATTGCACCATGTGAATTGCACCTTTTAAACTTTTAAATGATGTGACATTTTTATTTAGCAGAAATCTGAGGTGTCAACAAAATAAATGAGCTCCTTGATTTTGTAGCATTTATCTTTCCAAAATAAAAGTCTTAAAAGTATTCCTAATGGAAGAATCAGAAGATAAATTCATAAAATTTTGTCTATAGAGTTCCAAGTTTTTAACTCATAAAAGTCTTTCTTCAAAGCTCTTTCTTCAAGTCTTCAAAGGCAAAGGCAATATGTAAAGTTACTAGAGACAGGGGAAGGGAATATGTCTCTAGTAAGACAGGGGAAGGGAATATGGTGGGAAAACATATTCCCTACACCCATAGTTACCTAGCTCTTGCAACTATCTCTGAAAGAGCTCAGCACTATTCCTAGGTGTCAAGAAGCACATAGTACAAACATTAAGTCTTAAAAACTAAGATAGAAAAGGGACTACAAGCCACTCTAAATATTTTCTTCATGGAATTCCTAGAACTTCTGTGACTTTCCTGAAGCACTGCCAAATATACCTAGAGGTATAATTTTCACACCTAATCCTTTGCATTTGTCCAAATTTTCTAAAATATTTTTTGCTTATATTGAGTAGTAGCTTTTAGTGTTATCTTATGGTGTATCCCCACTATACTTCTTCCCCAATCTTTTCTAAATGTTATGTTATTTTAAAAAATTCATCCACTATTGAAATCAAATCTCATTGTTTTACTCAAAGCAGAACTTGTAGTTTTTGAACCCCACTTCCATTCTAGCTAGTCCTCAATTATTTGTATTATCATTTTATTTTTGAAACTAACCTTCATAGAACAGAGCAAAATGTTTCAGGTGTTATTTAATTTGAACCAGACTTATTTAGACTTCATTGGCCTGTGGTGTTGATGATATGTTTCCATAAATGATATCTAAATTCCAATTATTCCTTTATAAAAATATGACTTAGGACTAGGAAGAAACTGAGGAAATGTTCAAAAATCACTGTTAAAATAAATTCCTTCTTTCTATGAGTGTTTAAAAATACTTTTAAACCTTAAATTTTTTTTGGTAATTGGACCTATTCATTTGATTTTTTAAGGAATTTTTATCCTAATTCTGTAATTGACATGGTTATTTATAATTAAGAAGATGGAGTAGTAGAGAACAGATTTATCCTCCAGTATAAAACCACTAGAGATTCAACAAATATGTAAAACAAGGGCACTTAACATATTGAGCATCTGGCAACAGAGGATAATCAATACAGAGAGATAAAAACAAAAAACAGGAGAGCTATACTTACTTCTGATGAGAGATTTTAGTCCTCATACCAGGGAAGGGATTAGAGACAAAGACTAGATAGAGGCCTTCATTAATTGAGGATCTGTTGGTCCAACACAGTACAAAGTTCCAGAAAGAAAAGAGCTGCACAGAGAGAGAATTGCAGGGATTTGTAGAGTTCTTTTGATTATTCAGTTTAGTATCACTAAACATAAAATATATGAGAAAGTCATTTAAGTACCCCAAAAATAAAACACTTAAAATATTTATAGAGACAAAACCTAAAATTCACACAGAATCAGGAATAAGCATTTTCTGGAAGATTGGAATAGAATACCTCATTATTCATACTGCACTTAAAATGAATTTTAAAATGAAATTTGTGACTCTGGTCCTGGTTGGGCCCTGCCCAACAAATTCCAGGTAACAGGGAGCCACTGCATGTGAGCTAAAGCCTGCTACAGTAATCCTTACCTAGCTTTGTAGTTGCAGAACTCTGCCTGAAACCTGGTAGGCCCTGGCCCATCACCCCAGAACACTGCAGGACCTCTAGGTCATCATTCTGGTCTTAGCTGTGCCCTGACCAGGTAGTAGGGAGCTGCCATGTGTGAGCTGAAGCCAGCCACATAGATCTCTACCTACCTGTGCAGCCATGAAACTCTACCTGGAACCTGTAGGCCCCCACCCAGCATCCCAGAACAATTCAGAACCTCTGGGTCACCACTCTAGTCCTAAATGGGCCCCACCCATTGATTTCCAGGTAGCAGGAAGCTGCCACATGTGAGTTGAAGCCAGCCAGACCAATTTCCACCTAGCTGGGCAGCTACAGGACTCTGCTTGGAACCTAGTAGGACCCGTCCAGCATCCACAAACACTGCCGGACCTTTAGGTCATCACTGGGTCCTGTTTGGGTCCTGCCAAGCAACACCCAGGTAGTTGGGAGCTACCATATGTGATCTAAAGCCTGCCAGAATGATCCCTTCCTACCTGTGCAGCAGCAGATCTTTGCTCAGAACCTGGTAGAGCCATACCCAGAGACCCCAAAAAGCTGGGGAGTTTTTGGTGTGCCATGTGGCATGTGTTGAAGGCCTGCCCAGTATACTCTACAGAACATTCAGTCTTATTACACCACCATTCTAATAACAGAAATGCTGAACAGATCTAAAGAAGACCTAGTTAAAAAAAAACTGAGGAGCACTTCAAAAAAGATGGAATCCTTGCATAAATGACATAAGAAAACATAGACCATAGAATACATGAAACAGATTCAAGGAGACATCCAGGAAATCAGAAATATCACTAAAAGCTGGAGAAATTGCATTAATGAATGTAAAAATAGACTTTGTAAGATTGATTGGTATAATTGAAAAAGAATGTGACAACTCAAATGATATCAAAAGACTATAGAAATAATAACAGAAAAATTCCCAAACATGGGAAAGGAAACTGATGTACAGATAAGTGAAGCATGTAGAACTCCAGTTAGTCATAAGCAAAATAAATCTACAACCAGACATATAATAATCAACATCCCAGAAATTCAACATAAGAACAGAATATTAAAAGCTATTAGAAAAGAGAAAGATCACCTATAAAGGAAAGTCCATCAGAATCACAGCAGACTTCTCAACACAAGCAAGTCAAGAAGAGGATGGAGTGAAGCATGTCAAATCCTAAAGGAATGTGACTTCCAACCCAGGCTGATGTATCTTGCAAAACTGTCCTTTAAAATTGATGGAGAAATAAGATGCTTCCATGACAAACAACAGTTGAGGAACTTTGTGATCACCAAACCAACTCTGCAAAGAATACTGAAAGATATTCTAGATAGAAAAGGAGCTGAACTCCAAGAACACCAACAGCCAGTGTCATATTAAATGGCCAAAAGCTGAAAGTCTTTACCTTGAAATCAGGAATAAGACAAGGATTTCCCTTATCATAACTCCTATTCAATATAGTACTGGAAATACTAGCCAGAGCAATTAGACAAGAGAGAGAAATAAAAAGAGTAAAGATAGGAAAACAGGAAGCTAAACTATCATTATTTGCAGATGACATGATACTCTACATAGAAGAGCACCAAAACTCCATTGAAAGACTCCTAGACATAATAAATAAATTCAGCAAAGCAGATGGATACAAAGTCAATACTCAAAAATCAATAGCATTCCTATACAATAACAACAAAATCACCAAGAGAGATATAAGAAAAGCCACACCTTTCACACTAGAATCCAAAAAAAAATGAAATACTTAGGAATTAATCTAATGAGAGATGTAAAAGAGTTGTACAGGGAAAATTATAATTTTCCCTGAAAAAAGAAATCAAAGAGGACCTCAGAAAATGGAAAGACATCCCTTGTTCATGGATAGGAAGAATAAATATTGTGAAAATGGCCATTCTCCCAAAATTGTTATGCACATTCAATGCAATCCCAGTGAAAATACCACTAACATACTTCATAGATCTAGATAAATCACTCCTAAAATTCATCTGGAACCAGAGGAGACCTAGAATAGGAAAGTCAATTTTAAGCAGCAAAAGCAAGGCAGGAGGCATCACAATCCCTGACTTGAAGTTATACTACAAAGATACCATAATAAAATCAACATGGTACTGGAATAAAAACAGACCTGAAGATAAATGGAATAGACTAGAAGATAGAATCACAACTTCAAAAAGTCAAACTAGACCAATGCCTGTCACCATGTACTAAAATAAAATCTAAATGGATCAAAGATCTAAATATTAAAACAGAAACACTAAATCTGTTGGAAGACAAAGTAGGTAAAAATCTTGAAGACATAGAGGTAGGTAGAGAATTCATGAACAAGAACAAAACTGCATGGCAAATACTTCCCAGATTCAATAACTGGGATCATGTCTTTTTAAAGAATTTCTGCATGTCCAAAGAAATCTCCAGCAGAGTGAAAAGAAAACCCACAACCTGGGAAAAATCTTAGTGAACTGTCCCTCAGACAAAGGGCTTCTGTCTAGAACTTATAAAGAATTAATAAAAATCAGGCCCCCAAAATTCAAAGACCCAATCCAAAAATGGGCATCTGAGATGAGCACACAGTTCTCAGAAATATGAATGGCAAATAAATATATGAAAACATGTTCATCATCATTGGCCATTAGAGAAACACAAATTAAAACCACACTGAGATACCATCTCACTCCAGAAAGAATGGCCAGGATCAACAAAACTACCAACAACAAATGCTGGAGAGGCTGTGGGGAAAAAGGAACTCTTTTGCACTGTTGGTGGGAGTGTAGACTAGTGCAACCACTGTGGAGGTCAATCTGGAGATTCCTAAAAATGCTGGGGTTGGAGGTCCCATTTGACCCAGCTATCCCACTGTTAGGCATAGTCCCAGAAGAACTGAAAACATCTTACCACTGTGATATATGTGCGCTCATGTTTATAGTAGCACAATTTGTAATAGCTAGATCTTGGAAACAACCTAAGTGGCCAACTGAGGAATGGATAAAAAAATTGTGATACTTTTATACAATGGAGAACTTCTCAGTTATAAAGAATGATCACATTGAGTCCAAATAGCCATAACCAAAACAAAACTACACCCAGACATATAATAATCACCATCCCAGAAATCCAACATAAGAACAGAATATTAAAAGCTGTTAGAGAGAAGAGACAGGTCACCTATAAAGGAAAGCCTATCAGATTCACAGCAGACTTCTCAACACAATGAAGTCAAGAAGAGCATGGAGTGAAGTGTTTCAAATACTAAAGGAAAACCACTTTCAAGCCAGACTGATGTACCATGCAAAACTGGCCTTCAAAATGGATGGAGAAATAAGATACTTCCATGACAAAGAACAGCTGAAGAACTTCATAATCATGAAACCAACCCTACAAAGAATACTGAAAGACATTCTAGATACACATAGGAAAAAACCACTAAGCAAGACAGACAATTAAAAAGAATGGAAAGCTAAGATACAACATCAGGAAGATAACATGTCAACAATAAACCAATATATGACAGTTATAATCATTAATGTAAATGGCCTCAATTCACCAATTAAAAGAAACAGACTGGCAGAATGGATCAAGAAACAACATCCAGCCATATGCTGTCTACAAGAAACCCATCTAACCCAAAAGGAAACTCATAGACTTAAAGGCAAAGGATGGAAAACAATACTCCATGCAACAGGAACTAAAAAAAAAAAAAAAGTAGGGGTAGCTATTCTGTTTGCAGACCATGTGAACTTCAAACCAAGAATGGTTTGAAGAGATAAAGAAGATCACTACATACTAGTTAGGGGAAAATTGCAAGAGGAAGAGATAACAATCTTAAATATATATGCACCAAATTCCAGAGCACCCAACTACACAAAGCAAGTATTAACAGAAATGAAAAATCAAATAGGCAGTAACACAATTATAACAGGGGACTTTAACACACCATTGTCACAAAGGGATAGATCTACTAGACAGAAAATTAGCAAAGAAATAACAGAACTGAATCACACCTGTGAACAAATGGATTTGATAGATGTATACAGAGTGTTCCATCCAACAACATCAGGATATACATTCTTCTCACCAGTACATGGTAAATTCTTTAAAATAGACCACAGAACATACTTAAGTAAATGCAAAAGAATTGAAATCATCCCATGCATGTTACCGGATCATAGCACCATGAAACTGAAAATTAATGAAAAAGTAACTGCAAAACCACACAAACACATGAAAATTAAATAATACCCTCGACCAATCAGTGGGTCACAGAGGAAATTAAAGAAGAAATTAAACAATATCTACAAGCAAATGAAAACACAAATACAACTTACAGGAACCTTGTGGCATGCAATGAAAGCAGTTCTCAGAGGAAAATTTACTGAACTGAGTTCCCACATTAGGAAAACAGAACGAACATAAATAAGTAACCTATACTACACCTGAGACATCTAGAAAAAGAAAAGCAAGCCAAGCCCAAAGCCAAAAGAAGGGAGGAAATTATAAAGATCAGAGCAGAAATTAATACAATAGAGACTAAGAAAACAATACAAAGAATCAATGAATCAAAGAGTTGGTTCTTTGAAAGAATAAATAAAATTGACAAGCCCCTAGTCAACCTAATTTAAAAAAGAAAAGGAAAGACTCAAATTCACACAATACAGAATGAAAAAGGAGAAATCACTACCGACCCTGAGGAAATATAGAAGATCATCAACAATTATTTTGAAAACCTCTACTCTCATAGGTTCGATAACACAGAAGAAATGGACAGATTCTTAGAAACATATGAACCACCAAAGCTGGATCAAGAAGATGTAAAACTGCTGAATAGCCCAATTTCTATTAATGAAATTGAAAATGTAATCAAGTCCCTACCAACAAAGAGGAGCCCAGGTCCAGACGGATTCATTGCAGAATTCTAAAAGAATTACAAAGAAGACTTAATGCTGACACTCCTCAAACTCTTCAATGAAATTGAAAGAGAAGCAATTCTGCCTAAGTCATTCCTGGAAACAAATATCACTCTAGTACCAAAACCTGACAAACACCCAACTAAAAAAGAGAATTGCAGGCCAATCAGCCTAATGAACATAGATGCAAAATTTCTCAATAAAATATTGGCAAACAGGATGCAGCAAATCTTCAAGAAGATTATACACTATGACCAGGTGGGATTCATCCCAGGCATGCAAGGATGGTTCAACATACATAAATCAATAAACCATATCAATAGAGCCAAAAGCAAGAATCACATGATCATTTCTATACATGCAGAAAAAGCTTTTGATAAGATCCAACACCCATTCATGATAAGAACCTCACATAGAACTGGAATACATGGTCTTTACCTCAATATAATAAAGGCCATCTATGACAAACTGACAGCCAGTGTCATATTAAATGGCCAAAAACTGAAAGCCTTTATCTTAAAATCTGGCACAAGACAAGGATGTCCATTATCACTGCTCCTATTCAATATAGTACTGGAAATACTAGCCAGAGCAGTTAGACAAGAGAGGGAACTAAAAGGAGTAAAGATAGGAAAAGAAAAAGTTAAATTATCATTATTTGCAGATGACATGATACTCTACATAGAACACTCCCAAACCTCCATTGAAACTCTCCTAGATATAATAAATTCAGCAAAGTAGCTGGATACAAAGTCAATACTCAAAAATCAATAGCATTCTTATACAAAATCACCAAGAGAGAAATAAGAGAAGCCACACCCTTCACACTAGCATCCAAAAAAATGAAATACTTAGGAATTAATCTAATGGAAGATGTAAAAGAGTTGTACAGGGGAAATTATAATACCCTGAAAAAAGAAATCGAAGAGGACCTCAGAAAATGGAAAGACATCCCTTGTTCATGGATAGGAAGAATAAACATTGTAAAAATGGCCATTCTGCCAAAATTGTTATGCACATTCAATGCAATCCCAATGCAAACACTACTAACATACCTCATAGATCTAGAGAAATCACTCCTAAAATTCATCTGGAACCAGAAGAGACCTAGAATAGCAAAGGCACTTCTAACGAGCAAAGCCAAGGCAGGAGGCATCACAATCCCTGACTTGAAGTTATACTATAAAGCTACTGTAATAAAATCAACATGGTATTGGAATAAAAACCAACCTGAAGATCAATGGAATAGATTAGAAGATACAACTACAAACACACTCAACCACCTTATCTTTGATAATGGGGCCAAGCATGTTCAATGGAAGAATGACAGTCTCTGTAATAAATGGTGCTGGAACAATTGACCTGCCCCACTCATAGAGGCCTTTCTGCCACTGTTCATAAAATCCTGGTATTTTTTTTGTCTCTGTCTAGAATTTCCTTCAGTATTCTCCATAGGGTTGGATTGGTGGTCACAAACTCCCCTGATTCCTCTTTGTCATGGAAGCATCTTGTTTCTCCATTAATTTCTAATGACAGTTTTGCAGGATACATCAATCTGGGCTGGAGATTATTTTCTTTTAGGACTTGGAATACTTTGCTCCAAGCTCTTCTTGATGTGATGGTCTGTGTTGAGAAGTCAGCCATGATCCTGATGGGCTTACCTTTATAGGTAATCTGTTTTTTTTCTCTGATGGCTTTTAATATTCTGTTTTTATATTGCATTTCTGGTATCTTGATTATTATATGTCTGGCTGTAGCTTTGTTTGTTGTAGGTGGCAGGAGTTCACTATGCCTCACATAACCAAATGTCATTTTCTTTTCCCATGTTTGGGAAGTTTTCCTTAATTATTTCTGTGAATAACCTTTGTAGTTCACCTGTATGTATTCCTGTTTCTTCATTCGCATTTCTTATTCTTAAATTGTAGATTCTCTTGTCATCTTCTAGCCTTTGTATTGTTACTGCCTGTTTCCTTGTTATTTTTAAGAGCTCTTTCCTTTCATGATCACACAGTGCAAACTTGTCTTCAAGTTTTGATAGTCTATCCTTAGTTTCTTTGAAGGCATTTTGTCAGGTTTCAATGGAGTTTTTAATTTCCTGGTAGTCTCTTTGAATCTGCTTCATGTATTCTATATTTTCTTTATATTCTTTATCAAATGTTTCTTTCCTTTTTTTGTGTTCCTCCCTTCTTCCATCTATATCTTCCTGAGAGATGCTTAGCATTTCTTTTATTACTCTACTCATATCTTGCTTTACATGATTTAATGTTTCAGTTTTGAGCTCATCTACAAGGTCCCAAAGATATCTCTTAATGTCTATTGAAGCCATGTCTGATGTTGCATGTTTGTGGCCCTCAGTCTCCCTTGTTTTTCCCTCTCCTGGATCAGAGATCTCAGGGTTCTGGGCTGGAGGCCTCCTCTTGCCTTTCTCTCATGTCATGGCCTTGGCTTCCTCCACACAGGTTACAGTGCAGGTCCCAGCCCCCTTCCCTGCTGGCAACATTTCCTCTGAAGCACTCTGGTCAGGGAACTTCACCCTTTCCTGCTTGCTCTTGTCACTGAGGTGTAAGCAGCAGCTGTGTATACCTGCCCCTCCCTACCAGGGCAGCCAAATTTCAGGGGCCTTCACCAGGTTAGTACATGCTAGGCACAGGGAATTGATTTGGGATAGCTCATTGGGTCCCAGCCAGGGGCATGGCCCAGTTCAAGCCAACCCTATGAATCTTATCTAGGGAGGGAGCAACCAACTGAAGTCACTGTCACTCCCATTTCAGGCTCCTCCTGCCCGATTCCAACATTTCACCCATTTGGTTGCACCCTTCCTGTGGGGAGGATATCATTCCCAGCACTGACTGTAGATTAATGAATTTCCCTTCACCAGCTCTGCTCTCCATTGGGCTCACCAACCCCTGACTTCAGCACTGCTGTGCCTCCTGTGAGTGGCAGTGGGAACGAGTTTGTGCACGAGGATTGAAGATTGCACAAATTCAGGCTGGCGCAAACTTGGCATGTCTCTGTGAAAACACTGTGTGCCATAATTTTTAGCTGTTCCAGTTGTAGTCCCAACATATTTGATGAGCTTTATTACATTTTAATTTCTTCCTGTGTCAAGAGGATCCACCTCCCTCTGTCTGGGTCTCTCCAGGGTGTTTTTTTTTCTGGCATATGAGTTTTTTCTCCCAGGAGGCTTTGCATTTTGTTGTTCACTGGTCAGCCATCCTGACTTCTCTCTCTCTTTTTAAAATAATACAATTTTTAAAAAAATCAATAGCATTCCTATATGAAAATGAAAAGTTCACTGAGAGAGAAATTATGGAAATATCACCCTTTACAATAACATCTAAAAAATGACATACTTAGGAATCAAGCTAAGAATGTAAAAGACCTATATGCTGAAAATTACACTACGGTAATAAAGGAGATTAAAATGATATTAGAAAATGAAAGGATATTCCTTGCCATTGGCTAGGAAGAACCAACATTGTGAAAATGGCCATATTCCCCAAACTGTTGTACAGATTTAATGCAATCCCAATGAAAATGCCATTGACATACCTCACTGGTCTAGAGAAAACACTCCTAAAATTCATTTGGAATCAGAAGAAACCTAGAATGGCAAAGCAATTTTGAGCAGCAAAGGTAAGGCATGAGGCATCTCAATTTCTGACTTGAAACAGTACTATAAAGCCACAATGATAAAATCAGCATGGTACTGGCAATGATACAGACCTGAGCATCAATGGAACAGATTAGATGATGCAAGCACAACTACAAAGACACTCCATTACCTGATATTTAACAAATGAGCTAAATATGTCCACTGGAAGAAGGATGTCCATAGGAAGAAGGTGTTGGAAAAATTGACTCTCCACATGCCAGAGACTGAAACTAGATCAAAGCCTATCACCATGCACAAAACTAACATCTAAATGGATCAAATACCTAAATATTAAAACAGTAACACTAAATCTATTGGAAGAAAAGGTAGGTAGAAGTCTTGGGGCCATAGAGGTATGCAGAAAATTCATGAATAAAATGCAAACTGCATGGGAAACACTTCAAAGAATCAACAATTGGGATCTCATATTATTGAAAAATGCCTGCACTTCAGAAAAAATCACCAACATAGTGAAAAGAAAACTCACAGAATGGCAAAGAATGTTAGCCAGCAGTCCCTCAGACAAAGGACTTGGGTCCAGAACGTATAAAGAATCAAAAAACATCAAGCCTCCCAAATTCAAAGACCCTCTCCAAAAATGGGCATCTGAGACGAACACACAGTTCTCAGAGGAAGTTATACAAATGACAAATAAATACATGAAGAAATGTTCACCATCACTGGTCATTCAAGAAATGCAAATTAAGACAGCATTGAGATTTCATCTCACTCCAGAAAGAATAGCTGCCATTAAGAAATCAATTGATAACAAATGTTGGCAAGGATGCAGGGGAAAAGGAACACTGCTCCACTGTTGGTGGAATGTAGACTGGTGCAACCACTATGGAAAACCATATGGAGAATTCTCAGAAGACTAACATTGGAAGCCCCATTCAATACAGCTATTCCCCTCTTGATTATTTTCCCAGAACTGAAAAGTTCATATCACAGTGGTACATGTGCACCCATGTTCATAACAGCACAATTTGTAATAAGTAAATCTTGGAAACAACCAAGATGCCCATGAACTGCAGAGTGGATAAAAAAGATGTTGCATTTTTATACAATGAAGTATCACTCAGCTATAAAAAAGTTGATCTTGAGGCCTTTATAGGTAAATGGAGACAACTTGAGACTATCCTCATTAGTGAAATAAGAATCATATTTATAAATATCACATTGTGTCTCTAGTGTAAAAAGTAATAACAACTATAAGAGTAATAAAACCCAAAATGTGTAATTGCTATTGTAAAAAAGAGAGGAAAAGAAAGTGCTCTAAGATATATAACTGCATGTATGTTTGAGTGTGTAAAATGGATAACCATGTTGCTGAATCTTTTTGGATCCTTGAGCAGAACTGTCTGAAGTCTCACTGTTTGAAGGTCTACTATGCATCCTTTAACTTTGTAACTTGAACATCTACATCCAAGAAGACAATATGTAATTCATCAACTAGTGATTTCTTAGTGTTTTTTTTCTGTTAGAATTCTGTATTGTTGCTACCCTTTTGCTGTTTTGCTTTTTTTTCTCTTTAAATAAAATTTTTAAAAATGTGTAGTTGCTGTTGTAAAAAGAGAGGAAATAGGAAGTGCTATAAAAGATATAACTGCATGTACATTTAAGTGTGTAGGATTGATAACCATATTTATAAGTTTTTGTTGGATTGTTGAAGAGATCTGTTTGCAGTCTCATGGCTTGAATGTCCACTTTGCTTTAATTTTGTAACTTGAACAACTATTTCAAAAAGGACAAATGTAATTTATCAACTAGTGATTTCTTACTGTTTATCTTTTTTTAAAAATTCTGTAATATTTCTACCCTTTTTCTGTTTTTTTCTCTTTAAATAAAAAAAAGCCTCAAGGTTTTCCTTCATTATAGATGAGTAGTTCTGTACTGCACATAAATATCCTGTCTTTACAACATATCTTCAAGTGCTGGTCAAGTTGCCCCCATTTCTCTCTGCTTTGCTGTCACATAGATCATTGTTTTCTCATATATGACTTTTGGTTCATAAACTATCTTTCAGGTTGATTATATTTCCTATACAGAGCATCTCGATGGACCCTACCTCCTGATCTATTCTGCCTGTATTTCTTCTTTTTTTTTTTAGTGTATCAAGGCCATCTATGTTAGAGATTATAGCCAACCTTCTCTGCCTCATTTCTGCTATGCTATTTTTCTCCCACTTGTTGTCTACTTTTTTCCTTCATTCTACTGCCTGCCCTGTTCATTGAGGCCTCTCTGCCACTGATCCTGAAATCCTGGTATTTTTTTCTCTATATCAGGAATGTCCTTCAGTATTTTTGGTAGGGTTGGATTGGTGGTCACCTCCAGTTCCTCTCAAGTTTCTCTTTGTCATGGAAGCATCTTGTTTCTCCATTTATTTCTAGTGACAGTTTTGTAGGATACATTAATCTGGGCTGGAGATTATTTTCTTTGAGGGCTTGGAATACTTTGCTCAAAGCTCTTCTTGATTTGATGGTCTGTGTGGAGAGGTCTGCCACGAAGTTGATGGGTTTTCCTTTATAAGTGATCTCTTTCTTTTCTATGATGGCTATTAATATTGTTTTTATATTGAATTTCTGGTATTTTGATTATATGTCTGGGTATAGCTTGTTTTGGTTGTAGGTGGCTGGAGTTCTGTATGCCTTATATATCCAAATACCATTTTTTTTCCTATGTTTGGGAAGTTTTCCTTAATTATTTCCATGAATGGTTTTTGTAATTCCTTTCTTTTTACTCCTGCTTCTTCACTCACATTTCTTATTCTTAAGTTATAGATTCTCTTATTGTCTTCTAGCTTTTGTATTGTTACTGCCTGTTTCCTTGTTATTTTGAAGAGATCTTTCCTTTCATTATTACACTTTTCAAACCTGTCTTCAAGCTTTGATATCCTATCCTTAGTTTCTTTCAAGCAGTTTTTCCAGCTTTCAATGGAGTTTTTAATTTCCTTGTAATCTCTTTGAATCTGCTTCATGTATTCTAGGTTTTCTGTATATTCTTTATTCAATATTTCTTTCCTTTTTTTGTGTTCCTCCCTTCTTCCATCTGTGTCTTCTTGATAGGTGCTTAGAATTTCTTTTGTTAATCTACTTATATCTTGCTTTACCTAATTTAATGTTTCAGCTTTGAGCTCATGTATGAGGTCCTGAAGATATCTCTTAATGTTCATTGATCCCATGTCTGATGTTGCATGTTTGCTGCCCTCAATCTCTTTTGTATTTCTCTTTCCTGGATCAATGTTTTCAGGGTTTTGGGCTGGGGGGTTTTCTTGTTTCTTTCTCTCATCAGGTTTTTGGTTTCTTCCATACAGGTGTATAGTGGTGGTCCCAGCTCCTTTCCTTGTTGACTAGGGATTTCTGCCTTCTCCAGTTTGCTCTTGATCATTGAGGTGCAAGCAGGGGTGGTGTATGCCAGCTTCTCCCCACTGGGCCAGTCAAGCTTTGGGAACCTTCATCAAGTTAGTGTGTGCTTAGCATAGGGAATTTGTTTGGGACAACTTATTGGGTCTCAACCAGGGGCATGACTCAGGCTAAGCAGATCTTACTAATCTGCTCTGGGAAGGGAGTAACCAACTGAGGTCACTGTTATTCCTAGTTCAGGCTCATCCTACCCAATTCCAACATGTTGTCCAGTTGGTTGCCCCCTTCCCATGGGGGGGTCTAATTCCCAGAACTCACTGTGGGTTATTGCAGGTCCCTTGCCAGCTCCATTCTTCATTGGGTTCACTGACCTTTGTCTTAACAACGACTGGCTAGTTGCAGTGGTGTGATTTTGGGTTCTCCAGCAGGTTGCAGCTGTGTGAGTTCAAGCCACTCTGGGCAGTCCCAGCAGTGTAAAGTCAGGAGGCTCCAGAGTGCTGTTGCAGCTAATCTTATCTTCTCCAGTGGTAGCTCAGGGACTGTGTGTTTGACCAGAACTTTTGCCTTTAGTTTTTCTGGGTTGAGAGGATCCATCTCCCTCTGTCTGGACTTGTCCAGGACATTTTATTCTGGCATGAGGTGTCTCTCTGAGGGGAGGCTCTATATCCTTCTGCTTTTCATCCCACCATCCCTTTTTAGTCCTTAATTTATTTTTCTGATTGAGATTTATCCTGTGTGTACCAGTACATATTTAGTATTCAGATTATAAATTTCGATGAGATATAACTAAGATCATATTTATACCACTTAAATATTGAGAATGCACCTTAAAATCCAAAGCGTTTCAAAATTTTCATTAACATATCATTCAAAAAAACATTTTTATTTTTATCTCTGCTGTGCATAAGTTCAAGGATGATACACAGAAGTCTAGAGATAGGTTCTACCACAGAGTGTAGGGTATGGATGATGACTGATATATGCCATGGAAAGACTGCATGTGGTTGTGTATAGAGTATGATGAGTGAACAGCAGGGACAGCCAGACATGGTGGACCAGACCTGTTTCAGCCCTCTGGATGGCTGTGGCAGGAGGCTCACAATTTTGGACCCATTTGGAGAATTCAGTAACTTGGCTATACCCTGTCTCAAAAGGTAGAAAAAGGCTAGGGATGACTGGATTCAGTCCTTATTACCACAAAAGCAAACAAAAATAAGAGAAGATGGGAAGAACTTCACTTTGGTGGCCTGAGAAAAGGAAAATCATGTCCAAGAATCTAAGTAGGACTGAAACCATTGAAGACAAAGATGGAAAAATGTACCAGGGAAAATACAGGTTACATGGGCAAAATTATGGTGATAGGAAATTGTTGTCTGGATACAAAGAAAAACACACATTAGCAGATGATCACCAAAAGGCTAGGAAGATGTACATGCTGAGCTGTGACCAGATCACTGTAAGAAGTGGAGCTGAGTGAGTGACTGGCTACAAAGTGAGATGTGACACCTCACTTGTGCTCAGTATGGAAAATGCAGTGAAACTGGAGACTGAAAACAACTCTGCAGCTTTGGGTTTGGGAAAGTGTAATTATATCGATTCAGCATGGATATAGATTTACTGTGTGTACTGTGAAATGTGATAATTCAGGAATTTTTGAATAATGACCATTATTATTATTTCTATAGTATTTCCATATATTGCACAGATTTCTCATGTCAGCATCTTTTCTCTGGTGGGAAATCTTAATATATGTGTAAAATATTTACAGTTTCTGAGAATCTAATCATGCTGTCATTATGGGTACCTAGAATTATGTGTAATGGTGAACAACAGTTTCTAATAAGTTATTGAAAAAGTCAGAGTGTTTACTAATTTTTGCATTCCTCAAACTTTTCACAAGACCTAACACAGAGGAGATAGATGCTCAAAAACTGTTTATTGAATTAATTGTTACAGCCTATGTCTATGTTCAAAGATCATAATGTTCTTTCTTGCATGGCCATGTTGTAACTAAACCTCCTGATCCCTGTAAAGCTTGTTTTTGTAAATTTAAATTGAAAAGATTACCCTCCAGTTGCAATCCACTGTTGTAAACCAGCCCTATTCCAAGCAATTGGACATTGACTTTAATGGACAGGGACAGACCATCAAGCCTCAACCCCTCCCCTTGTGATGTAATGCTTTATAAGCCCTTGCAACCCCCTGCTTGGTTTGCACTCTCCAGATTCTGTTCTGGGTCAGTGCTGCTGCTGGGCTCAGCTAATAAAGCACTTTTCCAAAATTTTGTTCAGAGTCTAATTAGATTTTTGACCACCACATTAATGAGTGATTTATTTGAGCCTTTCAGTTTTAACTAGACATTTCATATCAGCTCATTTGTGTTGAGTTCATAAAAGGAGTGACAGTGTGTTGAAATCTTTGGATCCATGACTGTATATAGAATGCATTATAGTCACCTTTACTGCATTCAAAATCTAGAGCCATAACTATCTTTTAATTTGATAAATTAAATAAAGTTAATTTTCCTTTATGATTTATTCATGTATAGCCTCCAGGGTATAAGTCATTACTATATATATATTTACATTACTAATTAATCCTTGAAACTGATCAGAGCTTCATATCAAGGTCCTTTAAATTTTTATTTAACTTAAAATCTTAACTTGAGGTTAGCTCTTCTTTGTGATATTTCTTTTCTCTCCTTGAAGTAATTAAAGTATTAGTGCTTTTCTGATTTTCATTTTCTTTCTGGTTTAGTTTCATTTTTTATCTGTAAGGTATTCTCCCAAACTGTTTTAGAGAAAGGTTAGAAAATTAATAATACTATTCTTTTGAATAGTAGTATGAAGCTGTCACTTGTAAGTTCCTCACCACTGCAATATATAAATAATAAATTCGATCTTTCAATCTTGAAGAAGATAGTTATAATGAATTGTTTTTTCCAAAAATTTATTGATGTCATCTTATTTCTTATAGATTTTTAACTGCTTCATTATTGAACTTTAAAACTTTCTAAGGATTACATGTCAATAAAAATATATAATATATCAACTTAAAATGGAAAGTAGTTTAATTTAGTTAAGTCTGAGAGATTTAAAGAAGATTGGGCTGTGAACAGGAAGTCTCTGGGCCCATGTCTCAATTATAGACATTATTAGTTTTATTTTTCACATTACATCATTTTACCTTAAAATAGAAGAGTGATATTTTTGCAAGTTGATAAGTTTTTATACTTAATTCGGTTCCTTACTTTTTTTTGACTTATTTTCCATTTTTAAGGCATTTTTAGGCAAAAGTATGTAAGGAGAGATGGGGAGAGATATAAACCCATCTTGGTCTGACTGTCAAAGAATCATTATTGTCAACATTGAAATAAAATGCTGTAAATGAGTCTCCTCTAAGTTTCAGTCTGCATTTATAATATCTAAAAAGAACACAAGTATTATCATTAGTCTTGCAAAATTTAATTCCTCATCAATAATCTTTAAAAATATTCCTATAGACATAACTTATAAGGCTATTTCTGTAATTCTTCTTGATCCTGGAAAATAACTAAATTATCTGTGGCTGAGGGAAAAATATAGTTAAGTTACCTTGTTAAAAGAAAAAGTAAAGGGACAATTTAATTATATTTCTTCCACAGTTCATTCAAGTCATTATAAATTCTAGTGGAAGAATTTCTCTTTAAATAGTACATCTTGTTATATAGCTTAAAAAGAAAGATTTTCCTGGAATTTAGGAAATGTATGTATCCTCTGTGAAATTAATTGTTGGGAATATTTCATAACATTTTTTTGAGAGATCTTACTATGTAGTTCTGAATGCTGGGATTACAGGAAAATATGATCACTCCAACAGGAAAGAATTTAACTTTACCTGTTTTGACTCTTGCCCAAAAATACTAACTGCCATGTGTGTTGCATGGTTTACTTAGACTTTAAAATGTAGACAAAGTGCTTTTTCAAAACACTCTAGAATTTGACTCATAAACTTAATGTTCTGTCATACTTCTTAGTATATATTGCAATTACCTGATAATTGTCATTAAGTAATCAGTCTCTCCAGTGGGACACCCCTCCTCTCCAAAAAACAAGACAAAACAAAACAAAAAGAAAATTTATTTTAAAGTTGATTGAATTTGGACTTCAGAATACTTTTGAGCACAAGTAGGTAAACAAGTGTGTATCTTGGAGAACACAATATATTTTTTAGTTTCTATTACATTAAAGTTCCCTATCTGTCTCCTCTGAGACATTTCCCTTCAGCAAAGGAGGATTTGTACCATCCAGTGAGAATCTCCTCCCCTGCATTGATTCTAGTGAGCTATAAATAGAGTCACAACTGTAGGTTTTAACTAGGATGTCCTGCATGATTTCATGCTATCCTTAGCTGGGACAGGGTAAAAGGACTCTTGGAAAGATGTGTTTAAGTAAGAGTATACCTGGTTTCTGTTGGGGAAGATGTGTATCAAATAGGAAAACAGAAATGGAGGGTTGGGAACGTAACTTAGCAATGCAGTGCTTGCCTGACAAACTTGGGATCCTGAGTCTGATCCCCAGTTCCAACAAACAAACAAACAAAATCCACAGAGCTGAGAGTGACAGTGCAAGCCTGCAATCCTAGTACTCTGGGAGGCAGAGGCAGGAGGATTGCAAATTCTAGCCCAGCCTGGGAAAATTAGGGAAACCCTGTCTCAAAAAACAACAACAAAAAAGTGTCTTTTAGTTTATTTCTTTTTAAGGACTGTGGCTTTAATTCACTGCAAAAGCTCTAGGTTTAGTCTTCAAAATTTGAGAAATGAGGAGAGACAAGGAAAGAAAAAAGAAAGGGAGGGAGAGAGAGAAATGAAGGCAAGAAACTGTTAAGATGATAATAAAAGTTAAATGTGTCTCGAGTTCATTGCTAATACTTCCTCAGAAAACTGCACAGGTAAATTCAGCAGTGAAAGGAAGCACTGAGGAGGCAGTTCCTTGCAGTGATTTTTAAAAGACTGAGGAGAGAAATTGTTTACAGGAGTGTGGAGAAAAAACAGTGGGCTCTCTTTACCCACAGGAAAGCAGATGACTGAGACCTCAAGGAGCAGAGCTTAAAGACTGCAGCCCAGATATCTCTGCATGGACAGCATGTGTCCATACCTGCATGGGTTCTGTGCAGCAATGTGAATGGACCGTATTCACTGAGTTCTGTAAACTCTAATATTGATTCCATTTTTTATCCTTTTTCATTTTTTTATTTTAAAGAGAATAAAACAAAAGAGGACAGATCTAAGCAGATCAGAACAAAACAATGTAAGCAACACAGCACTTCACAACAAGACAATTGGATATTAACAGTAGCTATCATAATGTCTCTTTCTTTGAAATAGTCGAGCTTAGCTTTACACACAATAATGTCAAACATAACAAAGTAGAATAAAACAACTCAAGAGAATGGAAGTATTCCAAGGCATTCTGAACCAAATAATTGAAGATAAACAATGGTTGCTATATTATCTCATTTTCCATAAAAATATTGTTTATACTATCATACATATTAAAATCCAGTAAGACACGATGTGATAGAACCAATGATAATAGAAAAACAAAAGCATGGTAGGACTTCAGAGCAAGATGATATTAAATCAACACTGGCTGCCATATTGTCTTGTCTTCAAAGTAACTATTCATATGATCACATATATTAAGATCAAACAAAACAGAATAAAACCATTTCAACCAATGAATGAAAACATAAGATGTCAAAGCAGTATAATGGTGAACCATGATTTTCATAAAATCTTCTGTACTCTTACCATTTATTACACTAGGGAGACTATACAGTATTTATACATGTGAGTTTGATTTATTTCATTTATGAGTATAGATTCAAGATGCATCCATTTATTTATAAATATCTCAATGTAACCATTCTTTATGCCTGATTAATACTCCATTGTATAAAAGTACCACAATTTTTTTATCCATTCCTCAGTTGATGGGCACTTAGGTTGTTTCCAATATCTGGCTATTACAAATTGTGCTGCTATAAACATTGGTACACATATATCACTGTGGTAAGATGTTTTCAGATCTTCTGGGAATATGCCTAAGAGTGGAATAGCTGGGTCAAATGGGACCTCCATCCCCAGCTTTTTAGGGAATCTCCAGATTGACCTCTACAGTGGTTGCACCAGTCTACACTCCCACCAACAGGGCAGAAGAGTTCCTTTTTCCCCATAGCTTCTCCAGCATTTGTTGTTGGTAGTTTTGTTGTTTCTGGCAATTGTTTCTGGAGTGAGATGGTATCTCAGTGTGGTTTTAATTTGCACTTCTCTAATGACCAATGATGATGAACATTTTTGCATGTATTTATTTGCCATTTGTATTTCTTCATCTGAGAACTGTGTGTTCATCACAGATGCTCATTTTTGGCTTGGGTCTTTGAATTTTGGGGGTCTGATTTTTTTTAATTCTTTATAAGTTCTAGACAGAAGTCTTTTGTCTGAGGGACAGTTCACTAAGATTTTTTTCCCAGTTTGTAGGTTTTCTTTTCACTCTGCTGGAGATTTCTTTGGATATCCAGAAACTCTTTAATAAGATGTGATCCCAGTTATTGATTCTGGGAAGTATTTCCTGTGCAGTTTGTTTCTTGTTCATCAATTCTCTACCTACCTCTATATCTTCAAGATTTTTACCTACTTTGTCTTCCAACAGATTTAGTGTTTCTATTTTAATATTTAGATATGCCTCACTAATCCATATGTCAGTTTCCATACTCAAGTTGGGGAAGTTTTCAGCTATTACTTTTGTAGTTTCTTGATATCATTTGTGTTTTCCCCTTCTTTTTCTTTTATCCCTATAAATCTTACATTGTTTTTCTTTGCATCATCTTGCAGCTGTTGAATTATTATTTGCTTGATTTCTTGTTATTGTTAGATTTTTCTTTTCCTGTTTACTAGCTGCAATCTCATCTTTGAGGTCTGAGATTCTATCTTCACTTTTGTTGAGGCGGTTTTTGCAACTTTCATTAGAGTTTTTGATTTCCTGTATATCTCTTTGAATCTGCTTAATGTATTCTGTTTGTCTCTTAAACTGTTCACCTAGCTGCCAGATCAATGGTCCCAAACCTTTCTGGGCCTGCCCTGGTGAGCTGCAACTCACCTCATGGCGTGGCACAGGCTTGGTTCCCCCTTTGGCGGGTCTGGCTCCCCTTGCTGAATGAAGGTCACTGGGCACAGTCCACTCAAGTCTGCGGAGTAGCCCAGTCCAATGACCCAAGGGGGCTGGGCAGATACCCAGCCTCCCAGATCGATGGTCCAAAACCCTTCTGGGCTTGCCCTGGTGAGCTGCATATCACCTTGTGGTGCGTCACTGGCTTGGCTCCCCCTTTGGTGGGTCTGGCTCCCCCTGCTTCAATGAATCTCTTTTCTTTTTTTTAAATATATAACTGTATCCTTGTGCACCATACTATCCTTCCCAGCACAGAGCAGTAGCAGGTTTGAGTTTCTGCTTAGGAGACATAAATTGTAAATACATGACGCATGCTGTTCCTGAGGTTAGAGGAGTGCAAATGGCTTCAGTACTTGACTTTAATGAAACAAATGACTTCAGTACTTGACTTTAATGACAGCTGTGGGTACTGCTATAACCTATAGCCTAAAACAGTTTGCCTTGCACTTAATTTTCTTACAAAATTAACTCAACTGCCGGGTCAATTACCTCATTTCTCATTAATTTAACTGCAAAAAGCTGTCATTGAAAAGTACACAATTCAACATAATTCATTCAGGTTCATTTCATTTTGAGAATGCAAAAAATAAAGGATACATTTTATTTCATAGTAACTGAAACTCTTATAGATATTAATGATTGGTAATGCAGCCATTAGCCAGTTTTTATGTTAGAATTATTCATACCTTTCCTCAATAATGGATGCTCAGCAGCAGAACTCATTATGTTCATTGGTATTTCATTTCCATATAAAATTTGATTCAGAGGACCTAATTCTGTCAAAAAGAAAATTAGAATAAGGAGCCAGACACAGACTAATTTGGTCAAATGATGGGAAATGGCTATTAGGAAAGATTAAAATAAACAACTGAAGATATTAGGTGTGAAGTATAATTGGTTTAGAGGCTGTCTCTGTCTCTCTGTCATTCTTTTGTCTGTCTCTCTGTTCTGTCTTCCTGTCTTTCTCTGTTATTAGTTTTGCAAGGTCCAGCAACTTATTTAAAATTTGCTATCTTTTGCTGAATAGCTGCTTTTCTGTAATACCCACTTCTCAAAATAGTTATAATTAAATGAGTTAACATAAATATGATTAGTATGTGATTACGGTAGGTTCCCAATCAATATTTGCTAGCATTAAACACACACCCACACCCCACACACCTGTACACAAACCAAGGGAAAAAATGGAGCCATTTAGACTAGGCAGGGCCAGAATCCTTTCAAGTGGGTAAATACTATCTGTAGCCAGAAATCTGAGTCAGGTCTTGGTTTCCTTTCTCAGTTTCCATGAAAGTGCTCCATAATTTCCACAGCTTTCCATTGTTTATTTACTAAACTGAAAGGTAAAAGAATCTGTCAGTCTTAGGATAGTTCCACAATTTGGGCCGACTTCTCTTTTCTGAATGAGTCTACAATTTATTATTGAGGGTTTTTTTTGTTTTTTTTTGTTTTTTGTTTTTTGTCAGTTTGTTTAAAAAATAGAAATTACAAAAAGGTGACGGCTCGGGCCATGGGGGTGTTGGGGTCGCCTGTCTCCGATGGATGCGGCTTGCGCCTGTCCCAGTCACCAGCGGGGCCAATGGGCGGATGTCCGGCAGCCTGGCGGCCTTGCCGGATTTCCTCTCCCGCTCCGCGCACCGGGTTCTCGCGCCCGAAGGCCCGAGACGCTCCAGGCGGTGCCCCTTTCCCGGGCTTGGTGGTGGTGTGGTCGGTTGGCCCGGGCTCTCCGACCTCTCCTTCGCGCCTCCGCCTCGCCTGGGTTGGCATCAAAGCCCGTCAAAGCCCCTGGCTCCTGCGAGACCGCACCCCCAGACTATGCCTTGCCCTGGCGGCTGACCGCAGGACGCCTTGGCGTCGTTGGCTGTCACTGCGCGCGGTCCTGCCGCGTGACGCGACGTGGGTGGATGCTGAGGTCCCGCCTCCCCACGGCGGGAGGCGAGGGTGTGAGGGGTGAGGGCCTAGGGCTGGGCGCCCGGCGCGCAGAAGGCTCGGCTACGGCGTCGTCCTCGTCCCTCCCGAACCCGCTCTGCGTGTGCCCTGCCGTTGTAGCCCCCTCTTGCCACTCGGCAGGGAAGGTTTGTGCCCGGTGTCCTGCTGGCTCCGTGCCCTCCCAGTTCGCCGTCCTCAGCTCCCTACCTCACCCCTCTCTCCTGGCACCCCGCCCTGCCCCCATGGCCCCCCCCGCCGTCTCTCCTCCTTCTCCCCCTCCGCCTTCCTATCCCTGCCCCTCCCCGGCTTGCCTCCTCCCCCTGCTCGCTCTCCCCCTTGACCCCCCTTCAGGGGGTGGCACGGGGTGGGGGAAGAGGAATGGGGCTGCTGGCTTGGCCCGCTGGTGGGGGAGGTTGGTGGGTGGTGTGGTGGTGGTGGTGGGTGTTGCAGTGTCAGTGTTCCCTCCCGGTGGCGGTGGCGCGGTGTGTGTGTGGGTCCGGGTAGGGGAAGCGGGCAGCGGTGCTGGAACCGCACGGCGGGCGTCATCCAGTGTGCCAGGGCCGCCTTGTGCTCCTCGGGGCTCGCGCCGCCGCCTCGCATTGGCCCCATTTCGCCAATCTCTCTCTGTCTCTCTGTCTCTGTCTGTCTCTCTGTCTCTCTGTCTCTGTCTGTCTCTCTGTCTCTCTCTCTCTCAGGCCGCCTTCTCTGTTGGGTTTCCAGCACCTGGCCAAAACAATGACAAACTCTGGTCTGGTCTGTCAGTCCCCTTCCTCCGAGACACGACCACAGATCCTACGTGGTGACACGTTGAATTTAAGCATATTAGTCAGCGGAGAAAAAGAAACTAACAAGGATTCCCTCCATAACCCCGAGTGAACAGGAAAGAGTCCAGTCCCAAATCCGCGTCCCGCAGTGCGGCTCAGGAAATGTGGCATATGGAAGACCCACACCCCAGCGCCACTCTTGGGGGCTCAAGTCCTTCTGATCAAGGTCCAGCCCATGGACTGTGTGAGGCTGATACCAGCCCCAAGTGTGCTGGGTCCAGGTCTTGTAGAATGGTACTTGCTTTGGTATTGCTATAGGATCTCAAGCCTAGATACCTGTGGAGAGTTCTTTTATTTCTCTTACCATGTAGAGCTGCTACAAATTAAAAATGCCATTAAGGGGAACATCTAGCTCATTTAGAGCTTACATCACACAACTAGAGGAGATGGAGTTACAATACATTATCAAGTCCTACAACACTTTGAAATAGTAAAATAGCTTAAAAAGAGCTATTTTAGTAAATGTAGTAAAAGAGGTAGTGTACGAAACTGTGCTAAGTCGACATATTTTTTATTCAAAAGAAAATAAAGCAAAATCTTTCCTCAAAAAGGGAGAAGCAAAGCAAATGAGTGGAAGTATATTTGTTAGATTAAAAAAAATAGAATACTTTCAGATCCTGCTGACTGCTGGAGTTGTTTCCAAAGAAGGTAGTGACTATGTAGATGGTAGGGACTTGCTCAGTAGTCAACAACTAAAGCATCAAAAACATTATATAAGATAATATACATGAAATATCTTTTTGGGATTTTAACCTCAAGAATTTAACACAATTCCTCACAGCCAAAAGAAAGAGAACTAATACAATTTATTATTATTCTCCTTAGTTTCTTTGAAATACTCACTAGATATCAGATGTTGGATCTCAAAGAAGCAGCCCCAAAGATAAAATCTAATTTGTGGGACACATTTTATAGAGTCTTTCAGGCTCTATAAAAGTAGTATAGGAAGCAAGAGTGAACATAGGAAGAAATTAAGCTGCAGTAGAGTCCCAAACTTTTGTTAAGTAAATTGAGAGGTGCAGCCAGTAAGGAGTCAATAAACCTAAAGAGGCAGTAGACTTCCACAAGATAACACCAACATTAAAGAAACCAGATGACAGGCAACATAAATAGTGATGTACTCTTTTTTGAGAAGCCAATTTCATCCTGTATGTAGTTTTATGGGCTACAGCTGTACTTAAGAGAAGCCATAATGGTAAGACATCACACAAGGGCTACCATCCAGATAAATAGATAAATGAGATATGGCCTTGGTGTATACACTTATCCTCTATTCCTGTGTTCCTGGAGCATCTCAGAGCACTTTCCATGACATATGTCAATCTACAGTTGAGTCTTTTGCTACATGGCCTACGGTGACCCTTGCAGTATCATGGGACATCTCAAGTTTCCCAAAACTTTGCCAATAATGTGAGGAGCTCTGGTACTTACAATGGTCCTTCAGAGTAGGCCCCAGTTGGTCTGAGACCACTAGGTCTTTTACACCTTGCATTTATCAGTCATTAGTTGATAGCCACTTCAAAACATTCATGACCTTGAGCACAGGGACATTCTGCTGCCACTGTTGCTGCTGTTGCTGCTACTGCTTCTGTGCTCGCAGCCTCTGAAACAGTTGAAATCTGAGGATTATCTAGCAACAGCACTTCCAGCTGCTGGAACAAGTTCTTCATTAAAGAACAATCCACATTTTTTGCCATTGTCTACCGTTTGCTCCTCCTTATGAAAATGTAATGCTTATTGCTAAGTAATCACTTTCAAGAACTTTATAGATCCTTTTGAAAAATAATACGTGTATATAGAAAATTCAAATGTTGTAAAGATTATACATCTATATAGTTATAAAATGCACTTGAAGAGCTGGTTCCTCGTGGGTATCTATATATATTTTTTATTAAAAATGTATCCATTTTTGATTTGCTGATTTTAATAGACAGTTAAGCTATTATAAGCCATATATGAGGCTAATGCACATTTAAAAGCTGAATTAAGTACTTTTAATGGAAATGCTGACAAACCTTTATCTGTAATTATAGCAACAGTGTGATTACAGGAGGAGGGACCAATCCTTGTTTGCAGTCCTAAAATTTCATATGTCTCTAAAGGAACAAAGGCTATTATTAGTCAAACAAAGTTGTACTTGTCAACAGGCATTACTCATATCCTTGCTGTATTTGAATTGTGTTTTTAAATTTTTAAGTTGGTATTGTAGCTAATCATTCAGATTCTTCTTATACAGTATTGCGAGATCCGAAGTAGTTTGACAGTTTCCATCAAGTGTCACCCATTGTGAATTAGTTAAATAGTTCTACATAACAATATTCCTAATCTGAAAAGCTTGTGATTTTTTTATTATATCAGTTCACTTAAGGGATAAGCATTCAGCATGAGACAAATCTTTGTTAAGTTACTTATAGAACATATGTTCTTGGGGATACTTGGCTTATAGAAATTACAATCAAAATAAAATTTTTACTGTCATGAGGTTATACTCTTCTACAAGAGATAGTAAAAAACTAAAGATACGCATGAAAAGAATATAAAATAGAGTAAAATAAGAGATGGTGGTAGGATACATATTTTGGTTTAGAGTACAAGTGAAAAATTTGCTAAGTATTGTTATTTAAACTGTGATCTGAAGAGCAAGAATGGGCTAACTTTGTAGTTAGGGAAGCCAAATCTTTTCCTCTACCCTACTAGGTTTCTTCAATGGAGTCCTGCAAATAAGACTGACAAGGTACATAATAAAAAGAGGAAAAAACAGTTTATTAATTTCTTTCCTGTACATGTTTTGGAGCAACTTAGTGAAGAGTAGCTCAAAGGAGTAATTAGAATTTGGAATTTCTATAGAATCTTCACAACACCAAAAAACCTGTAAAGAAATTCCAAGACAAAGGAAAGAGAGTTTAAGCTTTTAGTGATGGCTTAGCTTTCAGGAATGGTGAATGTATGGTAAAAGTGATTAAAGTTTATACAGATTAATCTTGGCATCAATTTTTCATTTTCTTCACGTCTATAAAATTTGCTAGGCAGAGGGAGTTTATGGGAGTCCTCATTTTTTCAGAAATCTCTGCATTTATTCAGATAAAGGAAGCTCTTGAAATGTGTCTTTCTATATCTGTTGATTTTCATTTGCTTCCAATCCAAAATAGTCCATATACCATACTAACATGAATATTTTAAGGAAGCATATTCTGATCTCTGTAATGACAATAAAAAGATACAGCATTCTATGAAAGAAGCACACTAATACAAAGCATTTTGGATGGGGATGAGTTGGCATATTCATAAAAAGAAGCCACTATAACAAAAGCATAGAGGAATAAGTGGATTAGAGAAGTAGGTATGATCAACCAATATGAAAACTTCTTAATGATGGTAAACTGTCTACAATTTTTTGTAATAATAATCACAAGCTATTAGAGAATATTAGCACTCCAGACTTATAGAAAATGGAATATAGAAGTGAATGTGCAAGAAAAAAGTGAATGTGCAAAAAGAAAAAGTCACTCAATTAGTAGTTCCTGTTAGAGATATGGTGGCTCGTATAAGAATGATTATAGTAGACAGTCTGATGTGATGAATTTCAAGTTTGTAGTCAGCAAGACTTGATTGGTAAGAGAAACAAGGAAATCTCAGATGTTTAATTTGAGCAATTGTGATGATGAAAATGTCATGAATTGAGATAGAGAATAAGTAAGAGCACATTTGGAAACAATATCAAAAGTCTTGATTTGGGTGTAATATTTTGAGGAATTTTGTTAAAGACCTTAGAGTAGATGTTGAGTAAGCAATTGAATATAAATTTGACTTTCAGAGAAGAGCATTTGGCTGGAGGTGCATGTCAAGGAAATATTTAAAGCTGTGGTCCAAGAAATCTCCAGGATTAAGTGTATAGTTACATAAGATGAATGGTCTCAAGGTCAAGCCCTGAGGCACTCAAATATTTAGAAGTGGAGTCAAAGAGAGGTTTTCATCATAAGACATTGACAATTAAGAGGAGAATCAAAAGACCATAGTAACATAAAAGATGCCATAAGAGAGCATTAGGAGTTAGTAGTTAAGAGCATGAATGTTAAAAGTGATCATTATATTGACAGCACAGAAATTTTGGAGATCTGTCCAAGAAAAATTTCAGCTGAATTGTGGGATTAGAGGGGTAATAGGAGTGGTTTGAATAATTTAAGGTGCAAAGTGAGAGGTAAAGATTCTAAAAAACTATTTGGAGAATTTGTGCTCTGAAGAGATGCAACAAGAAGAGACAATGATAAATATTGGTTTTAAGATAATATATCTAGAATCATGTGTTACAATCTAGTAGATTCTAGTTTTTATGGAGGAAACAAAGAATTTATTTTCCTCCACTAAAATGATGTGAACTTGGATTTTTGAACATTTCTGCTATGTTCCATTGTATCAACTTTATACAACTTTTAGTGAATTAAAAGAGAAATTATGCTGTTAAACATTATGAGATTAATATAATTATAGGATGTTTTCTTTTAGTTGAAATACACAGCCTAATTTTAAAAACTTTTTAAATTCATGTAATATACTTAAATATAAAACATGCATAATAAAAAATAGAGCTTGAGGAATTTTCCAAACTGAATATATTCTTTTAACCAGCACATTGATTAAAAATAGGATGTTAACAACCCTTCAAAGACCCTTTTGTGCCCTTTTGCAGTCACTTCATGCTATCTCATTAGATAACTGCTGTCATAACTTCTAACAACATAGATTAGTTTTGCTGGGCTTTGAACTTTATATAAATGGAATCAATTTAATCTAATATTAAATATATAGAATTGACCTCAAAGGCATTCATTGCCTTATACAAATAATTACATTGACTCTGGTTTCCTTCTCATTACACAAGCCTGGAATCGTTTTCTCACTTAATGATCATAAATTTTATGACTTTATTGCTTTACCTTGTTTCTGCTCTTCCCTACTCTATTTTTTTGATGAATACCCTAGATAAATCTTAAAGTGCAGTTTGCAGAACCCCTATATCACAATCGCCTATGGAGTTTGGTAATAATATAGATTCCTGGGTGTCTCCCATGGTTTCTGAATGTGGGAATGAGGTAAACAATACATTATCCTCTCATACCACTATGATGAAATAATGACCTCTTAGAATAGCCTTTCCTAAACCTCTCATTAAGGAAGTATTACGGGCACAACCTAACTTTTCATGAAGTCATCTAAAATTTTCCACCATAGATAATCCGCTCTCTTCGTCTAGCTCTATTAAGCATTCATATCTGAGTCTAGTATCACAGTTAGAATACTTGCCACCTGTCTGTCTTCCTTCTTAAGTTATAAACCTCTAGAAAGCCACAATTTTGCATTTCTTTTGGTCACTGTAGCAGTCAGCCCATAGCCTTTGAAACAGTGAGGTCTAAATAACCATTTGTTGAATAGATTTTGTGACACATTAACAGATTAAAGGTAGAAACCCAAAGAATCAATTTTTCTCTTTTGAAACATTACCACAGCTAAAAGGAATAAGAAAACTATCAGTATAAAATTTAATATTTGTAGAATCATGGAAGATAAACAAGAGTTTACAGTTAATTTTTCGGATGGTTATAACGACTGATAACATTACAGCATTTTAAAATAATTGCATATTTTATTTACCACCCAATGCCCTAATTTAATTTGTTCACAGGACTGATTTTAGTGAAAGTATATAAGTGCATGTGTGTGGGTGAGGCAAGGTAGGTAGATGTTGGTATACGTTGATATGTACACATTTTAATTGTCACTGTTTCTTTTGCTTTATTGAATTTGTAAAACCTAGACAAGTGGGTTTGGGTGGTTTATTCCATTTAAAAAATTCTATGTATGCCTGCATCATTTTTATAATTGATGGTCAATTTTATAGGTAGTCATTGTGTCTGTTTTTAGAATCAGGATAACTATTTACTTACTACTAAAGTTTATTTTTTAATGCTTAGATTTTGAAGAAATGGGAGGGAACAATGAAATAACATCAACTTCTCCATATTTCTAATAGGAGAGCTTTCTCTGATGAAATCTATTTCCCTCATCTCCTCTGCCTATATTCCTAATGTCCTCTTAAGGCACATATTACCTTTTTATTTTATATTAAAACAGTATAGGGATATAAATATGAGGCTTATGATCAAATGTTGAAAGATTTTTTTCCCTTGTACCTCTCCTATTCTCTTCTAGTTTGTGTGTGTGTGTGTTTGTGTGTTTGTGTGTGTGTGTGTTTATCTCTGTGTTTAATCTTTCACCTCCATAACTGACCTCTTGTAATTCAACCAGGATCTGATTTCTATGTTTATTTTTATCACCTTGTCCATTCTTTTTTCCAAAGCAGGGGTCTGAAGACTTTCAGTAAAGAGCCAGATAGTAAAGATTTTAGGCTTTGTGATCTTTGTAACTACTCAACCACACTGTTACAGTGTCAGATAGATATAGAAAATACATAAGCAAATAAACTTGATTTTATTCCTATCAAACTGTACTTATGGATGCTGAAATTTGAATTTTCCATAATTTACAAGTGTCACAAGACATTTTTGTTCTCTTAATTTTTTTCTAAAGATTAGGGGGTTGAGGCAAATGGAGCACTAGTTTGAAGCCAAATCTGGGCTACATAACAAGACCCTGTCACACAAACAAAAAAGGAAAGTTCATTCATAGCTTATAGCTTGTAATATACTACTTATTATTCCCATGTACTGGCGACAGGGAATAAAAAGGAATGTTGGAATTGCTCTTCATGGTTTTGTAAACTTGCTTCTGAGAGGCAGGACATATCTAGGAACAAATAAATACTATTATACAATAAAAATACATTTATATTTATAATATTAAGGATACAGTTCTTTAAGTTATAGGGTTTTTATATGACACATAAAACATATTATTTACTAATGAGAAAAGTGACTTTTTAATCTACATATCTTTTTCTTATCTGAGGAGAAAATAGCTACTATATATACTTTCATCATAAAGTTTCCTTTGATTTTATGGAATACAATTAAGCAACTGTTTTATTACTTCCTTAAAATAGTTACAAAATATTCTTGTATTTTATAGCTTGTATGAACAAATAATAATAATAAACTAAAATGTTAACACCACTTTATAGCTATGCTCAACTGTGTAGTTCACCCTATGTGTTAGTTATGTTTCTTTATTAAAAATTTATTTTAAAAAGCAAAAAAAGGACAGAAATGATACAGAATTTCAAAAATAGTAGGAAATTAATAGTAGTTAATACTGTTACTGTAACAAAATACCTGAGATACTATAATTGAGTTATAAAAAAGAAAAACTTAACTTGCCTTACAAGTTTGGAGGTCCTAATCTATGATCAAGTACATCTACTGGCTTTAGGAGGTAGGGGTGGAAGATGTATAGCACATCATGGTTGAAGCACATAACATGGCAAACTGCTCATCTCAGAATACGTGAAAAGTAGAGAAAAATGAATCTCACATTTGCAATATCCCATTCATGGGCGTGATCCCAGTAACTGGAAGACCTAATATTAGGCTTCAAATCAATGTTTCTACTACCTCCCAATACACCAAGTGGTTGACCAAACCTCTATAATTTAGACTTTCAGAGAACTGTCCAAATCCAAACTGTAGTACTTCATTTAGGACTTGTGGAGGAAGCATAGTCTACCTGGTTCCTAGTCATCTGATTCACCTGCATAGTTGAGAGTTTTCATGAAAGAAATTGTTCATCTTCTCTAGACCACACCCATTTCCCAATACATCTCCTGTCTCATGTTTGATTTTGTGCCTGTTTCCTGGTTTTCCTTTCCTTCCTATAACCCTGTGACTCCAAACTATCCTACTATTGACTATACTAAACAGATGACATTTAAGTTTTCTTCTTATGTTACATAACTATCTTGGCATGTTGCCCTCCCATCTGATTTAGGGAGAAAACGCAGCAGTGTTTTACAGATGCTTTCATTTAGAGGATGTGGATTATTAATGTGTTTCTGTTCATCAAAGGTTTCCCATTTGAATTCTGACTCAGAGAAACACTGTTGAGTGGCCCTATATTTAAGTTGGAATGAAAAAAATTCATAGTTCCCTAAACTCAGGGAAAATATAGCCTGATAAGTCAACTGGATATACACAGATGGTCTGTAGGATTTGAAGGCTAATTTGGTGAAACAAAATTAAATGAGTGAAATTGTATGGAGTCATTAATCTATCACCATATTTAAAATGCTTCATTAAAATTTTTTTACTCTTTCAAATGAAGAAGAATCAAAATATGCTATACAAAAGTATTGAATACATACATATTCAGTGTGCAGTACATATTCAGTACATATAACAGAGATAAAACTTGTTTTAATAGTTGTAGAATATTTTATACTATTTTTAGAAAATGATGCTACTCACAGCTCCATTGCTGTCAGAATATTTTATTATATTCATCCAATGCTCATGTGTACCATGACCATGTATATGAGAAACATCCCTTTAAAATACCTTTAAAAATGTATTATTCTTTATCATGATGTCATAGCAAGATGAAACAAATACAATTTAAATTATAAAGAGAGGTGCTATTTTAGGTACCTGGGTCACCACAAACCATATTACAGTAATGTTCTCCAAATTTCTAACAATTTAGGTACATTGCAATGATGATTTCATTATAAGGACTGGAAGGTTCAAATGACTAAATTTTCTCTAAACCATATTGATTGCAAATATTCTGTTCATTGGTCAAGTGAATGTGTCCAAATTTGGAGTTTATAAAATTCTACTCTATACCTGCAATATTTAGTCACCAATTTAATTTGCATGTTAAAGGTTTTTAAGTTAAAGGTTGCTTTAACTTAAATCATACAACTTCATGCTTTTCTGTTGCTTTTATATTTAAGTTAAAGGTTGCTTTTTAATGACATGCATGCAGAGTTTTCAAATTTATACTAAGGAAATTTCTAATCTTAAAATTCAGGAGGAAATTTTCCAAATTTAAGTTTAGGATGTAATTTTATTTTTCAAATCACTTAAAAATCAGATTTTTAAGCGTTGTACAGGTTTAAATCCTACCAAGATATCATGTGAATACTTGTGAGTATTAAAAGTGTCAAGTATACTTAAATATAAAATTTTATTTAAAAGAATGTTCTGTTTCAAGTCATATGGAGATCTTTTTCTGCTTTGATCATAAAGTAAATTCTTTTTCACTTACTTTGAGTTATTTTATTTATTGAGCTAATAATTATATATTCTGATAATATTTCAGAAAGATAAAAATACTCTTTCTCCATCTGTTTAAAAAATGTTCACTTATTCTTTCTCTGTGGTTTCATTGAGAAAAGCATGTAATGCTGATATTTTAAGTAACATAAGCTTAAAAACCATCCTATTTATCAATCATGTGTTTGATTGTATTTCCTACTCTTATCAAATATGAAGCAATTTACCTTAGCACTAGCTTCTCTAATTTTTTTTACCATTGTTGATTTGTATACAATCAGGAATATACCTTGTCTCATCCATCTTTTATTAAATACATGATTTTCTCAAGACTATGTCTACTGTTCATTGTTAGTAATTATGGACCAGTATGTAGTGTATTAAAAAGATGCCATCATTAATTTATGCCCCAAAACAAGATCCTTGTTAATCTATTAATGAAATTTATTTGATACATAAGTGTATTTCTTATCATTGATTAACCACTATTCACCCAGTTATTCAGAGAAATCATAAGGACAAATAAAGTAGAAGGAAAAGACAAGAAAACCTTGCTCACAACTATACAAGTTAAAATGCTTTACAGCTAGAAACATCTCAAATGTGGAAGTATGGAGGAGATAAATTTAGTCATGTGCAGTTAGTAAGCTAGATTCTATATCTCAAATGTGGAAGTGTGGAGGAGATAAATTTAGTCACATGTAGTTAGTAGAAAATACTACTATTTATATGTCAGCTTGCAACATAGCAGTGGCAACTAAAGTATCCATACTAAAGCAAGCAACAGAAAAGCATGAAGTTGTATGATAGTTGAGCAATAGATGCTAGGTTGAACATATACTGAAATATTTAAATGTTGTTTGGGCAAATAAAATGGCCTTTAATACAGTTTGATTGCTAATTTGCAAATTCTGATCCTTGTCCTAGTCTCTGAATATGGTATTGACAAAAACTTCTACTTTTATTAAATATTATCTACCTATTTGTAAGTCTGTACCACAGTGATTTCAGTGCTACAGAAAACCTGAAATTGTAAAGATGTGTGGTTGAGGGAAAATTGTACCATGGTTTTCCCCCAGATCCAGATCCTTGTACATGGAACAAGTAGGGAGCATTGAAAACAATCCATTGATGTTATTTCAATGACTGTGATTTGAACTACATATGCAAAGAGGAAAATGTCAGGAAAAAGAAACATTTTGGTGAGAAGTAAGGTGATTATTTTCTTTGTGACTGCTTGATTTAGAAATGTCACATTTATGCAAATTTTTCTTTAGATTCCTTATTGTACTTTTAAACAAAGATTCAATCTGTTAAGGAAAAAAAGAGATACCATGAAATTTGCTCAAGAAAACGTTTACATTTTTGTCACAGAGTAAAAATCTGACCAAAATGCAGCCTAGAATTTGCTATCTATTCTGTGTCACTGTTCTAAGAATAAAACATTCAACTTTTACACTAGGCCTTTTTTATATGAGTATTATTTATCTATTTAATCATCCAATTTTATTACCATTTAAAAGTTTCCATGTATTTTATATTACCAACAGTTTTTAATATCTTTCATGACCATTCTTTATGTATTCCTCACTGCAATACACTTGTCCTTAGTATTCATGGGGAATTAGTCCCAGGACCCCTCGGTAGAAGTCAAACCAACCCCAAATTTCCTTATATAACTTTTCACATCATGTTCATATCACCTATTTGCATCCTCCTATATATATTTAATAATTTGTAGGTTATTTATAATATCTAATGCAATGTAAATACTATGTAAATATTTTAATATAAATAGTTGCTATACTGTATTGTTTTGGGATTAATGACATGAAAAAGTCTGTTCAGGTTTAGCATATATTTCCATATATTTTTGATTTGCAGTCAACTGAATCCATGGATTCAAAACCCATGAATATAAATACAACAGAGGGTTAACTGTAGTTACTTTATGCCCACATGCATACACACATATATACTCATATACATATACTTTTCTCTATCAAATACAATGTCTGTTATTTCTGTGTTACTATTTTGATATAAGGATGTTAAACTTGACTTTACTTCCTCATTTAAAAAGTGAGAATTGAAAAAATTAGCTTGCAATTGTTTCAATTCACTTTAGTGTCAATTATTAGGACAAAATTTTGTACACTAGACAATGGTTTCAGTCACAGTTTTGGGACTATAATATAAAAGTTTTAAGCTGAAAGGACTAGAGTTTAAAAACAGTGGGATTTAGTTACAGCTGCTTCAAGGAAAAGAAAGCAATTATAAACATTTACATATCCCTGACAAGGAGAAACAAAACTTAGGATGGCAAAGAACGTACATTAGTCTTTTCACCTGTTCCTCCAATGTGATTTATTATGAAGACAATCAGCTCATCTTTTCAAGATGATATCTTTGGAATCATTTGAAATTTAAATTTTAATGAAAATTCATTAATTCCAAGGCCAAAAGAAGTGATTCTAATTGCTTTTGAAAATCAGACTATGAAAGAATTCTTCAGCAAACTTGTGCCATCTTTTTTCTCGTTTATTGTTGATTGCTTTCTAGGTACTTTACTGAAAGTCCTTTGAATATCAGCATGGGTTTACATCAGTGCATAGCCTGCATTTTAAATAGTGGGCCAGATGTTTAAAGGATCAGGCAAAGTATCAATAGCATGCTAGTGTGAATAATAAAATTTTAATTATCTACAAGAACCAAATAAGCATGAGCTTTTCCCCTTTTCAGCCTGAAGGAGAAGATGAAAGCTTAAGCAGCATTTTAAAACTGTAGGCTGTAAGGTAATTTGGGAAGGAAACTTGCAGCTATCTAATATATATTCTATTTGTTTCCTTATCTCACCAAATACACATACAGGTATACACATTCCCACATATACATACACACAAACATACACACAAACAAACATAGATACACAAGCATACAGGAATTTCTGACATTCTGAAAAAACGTTACATGAATATTTTAGTATGCAAATCCTTTAAAGTATTCTGAGAAAAACATGGAAGAGGGGCAGGGTATAGTGACTCATGCTTAGGCAATTTCCTGATTTAATGTTTGCCAAGGTTTAAATTAGTGGTTTTTTTTTTTTGGCCAGGATTAATTCAACAATTTGGAATTATTTGCAGATTTTAAAAAGCTTTCTGAATCTGGAAAACCAAGATAATAACAGTTCTCAAAAATTCTGGTATGTACACATTTTAAACTCATGTATAGCAGAGAAATGACAAATACATAAGTGAGTAGAAAAAAGAATGACTTGTCATATGTATATGCACACATGTATGACATCTTTCAATAATATTTTTCAAGGGAAAAATTTGTGCATCAAACTGTCTTCATAAATGCATAATGTCCTAAGTAAATTGAGTCTTCCTAACCTTAGGTGTTTAATGGTTTTAAAGATTTGATATTTTAGATCAAAGAGTAATTAGTATCATGCTAATGTAAAGATAAATGTTAGCATTGTAGTAACATATGATTTATTTGTTGAAGATCAGTCAGCACAACCAAAACTTTAATATCTATCTTGAGTTTTATTATTTGATCAAGTGATTTTCAATTATTTATGGAAATAGAAGTAATTTTTACTTACATCTAGTAAAATTCACAATTTTAAAATGCAAATTCAGAAATTTAATTTCTCTATTCTTCAAACAGAAATGTCCAGCTTATCAGCAGAAATTATATAATTAGCCAAATTTTTCATAATTGATTTTAGTAAATCTTACTGTCAACTATTTCAACTTCCAAGATGTTGTTTTTTTTCTTGTATAATAGCCTTAATCTTTATGTACTGATTGAATGGACTCTCAATAAGAAATTGACATATATCCAAATCTACACTCTAGCTATCAACTATACATGAATATGAATAAACATTAAAATATTAGAGGAGTAATAATTTTTGCACTCTACATGAAAACTTGGGTTTCTACTTTGTAGGTCTAGATTTCTTTGAGACAAGATCTCATTCTGTAGGTCAGGCCAGGCTGGAACTCACTGTGTAACCCAGAGTAGCCTCCAACTCACACCAATATCCCCACCTCAGCCTTCCAAGTGCTGGGATTACAGATATGTATCACCACACAAGTTTTAGGGTCTGGATGATTTAACATGTTGAAACAAATGATACATAAATAGCCAAAATTCAATCTTATCTTCAAATTATCATGTTACTATCTAAAACATCGATGGTATTATCAGTTTGTCACTATGGTGGTGTCTAACATCTTGACAATATGATTAATATAGCAGTATATGAACTCTAGCTTCTACCTGAACTTACAAGGTTGCATTTATAATCTAAGTTGAAAATGCCAAAGTTTATAGGCATTGGTAACACCAGAAGAATTATAATGAATATTATAATGAATTAAGATTTTTAAATCTTAAAAGTTATCCTGAAGGCACATTCAGATTCAATGGAAGGGTGTAGATATATGTGTGTATGTTTTGAAAAATCACCAATTCATCCTTATTTCCAAACTATGTTTTCACCTTATTAGTAGTTTCTCATCATTGTACTGAAGTATCTTATTTTTTTAGTAACTGAGATAGGAATAGGTGCTCTTTGTGCATGGGAAATAATGAACTGGAGCCATTAAAATTTGAAATAATTGTTATAGCATCAAGCCAAATAATTTCAATACAAGTAGTAAATAGGTATTGGCCTGATTCACCTGTCATTTTAAGTATTTTGATGACACAATTTTCATTTTGAAGAGTCTGAGTGCAACTAAATAGATCTGAAAAATTATGTATATTTCTCTGCTCTGCTTTAACCTGGGTTTATAGTTCTCCATTAGCTCCAGATCTTTGAGGGGAATTGCAGAGAATACATGGTATTTCTTTGTAAACATAAAGGTGAATTTTTATTGAGGGCTTACTATATTCCAGGCACAGTGCTTAGTTGGAATTTACTATTATTCATGTTATACTGGTGAAGAAACTGGAACACAATAGATTAGATCAGAGATTTTCTAGGCCAGCTCAACTAATATATGCCCCAGTCAGTGTGTTCACACAGACCAATGATTAATATAGCAGTTTCTTCTTAATCAGTGTCCAGTCTTGTTTCTTCTTTACTGAAAAAGTGTTTCAGCTCCAAACCTAAAATTTTAAAGGGAAGTAAGTCCTAAATGGAAAGATTGAGTTTCAGTTCCTTAAAATTATCTTCTTCCTTCCATTCTTTATCTCTTTTACAAATACTGTACTCTTTGATTAAAGTCATCTTTCACTCTGAACATTGTAGAATTGCCAAGATATAACTGTTAAAAAATGAAATTCCACTTAACTTTACTATTGATTACTGTGTGTTCTAGAAGTGTGTTCATACTTTCAGCTTAATAGAACTTTAAAGTATGTCTCAAAGATTAAAAGTAAAACTAAAGGCAGTAGCAAATCAGAATCCCTCTCACTGTTCATCTTTTGTTATTTTGTGCTTCAGATGAGTTTAAATCATATGAAGAAGGTTGGTATCAATGAAATGTCCCATAAACTGGCTACTGAATATTCAGTAGCTGCAAAAGGTATTAGTAATCCAACAAAATTGACTCAGGATTCATTTAGCAGTACTGTTAGGTCTCTCACTAGAATGTGATAACTTAAAAGTATAAAATAACTAATGACTTCACTTAGATAGACTGCATTTTTCCTTAAGTTTTTTTTCAATTTCTGGAAGTTTTGAAGCCCTATAAACATTTGCAGTCATGTGTCGCCATTTAAATTTTCTAGGGTCATCAGTGGATCCAATGAAAAGAAATTAGCCCATGAATGTAACTGACCCTTAAATTATATCATCATGCAAGTAATCAGTGGATCTAGTAGATATGGGTTTTCAACAGGCAGGTCAGCTCCTCCAAACAGAAAAATAGTGTTGATTGAAGTAAGTTCTAGAATACTTATTTCTGCCTCCTTTGGCATCACCTTTGTGGATAGTATATAAATATATAATACAGTAATCAAGAGTTCTTCATTTAGGGTTTCTTTGAAAGGCTATTTCATCAGCTTTATATATTTAAGGTCTCTTACCATCCTGTAACAAGTCAAGCATCCAGTCTTATTGGCACACCCTTCCCTGCAGTTAATCCTTTGCCTTTAGTCCTTCTTGTTTCAACTCTACTCATTCTGGGCTCTTTATGCTATTTTGCTTTCACTACAGCTGTTGCCTGAATGGCATCTTTCTTCCGACTTTTCATATCTTTGTGTTTAAAGCCTAGTAAAATTAACATTAGTCCAAAAGTCATTCTATACTATTCTATTTGACAATGATCATGATGCTTAATAGACAACATTTAATGTTAACTTTGTATCTATCCCAGTTAATTATACATTTCCTTATGCCACATCTTACACTGTCCTTTTGGAATTTCATTATCTTTTGTGTATTTATTTATCGTACTCCTATGCAATAGAAACTGCAAATACTGTAACATTTTAGCCTCTTTTTAGCCTTCTACCGTGTCAGCATCTCCTATCTAATTAGCAGTCAACAATTTAAATCCTTAATGAGGCCAAGGATACAGCTTAGTGGCACAGTGCCTGGCTGGCAAGCATGAGGTCATGAGTTTGCTCCCTGGTACCTAAATAAATAAATAAATTCTTTAACCAAGAATTGTATGTGTTGAAGAAAGATTATTTTTCCGTTAATAAAGTACATCTTAACAGTGTTGTAGAACAGTGATGAGATCTAACTTCATAATAAATTTTTAAATGCAAAGTATTATTAAATATAAGCCCCGTGTTATACAGCAGATCTTTAGGAATTTTTTTATCTCCCATGACTGAAAATGTATACTCACTGACAGAAGTTCTCCAAATCTCCCTACTTGCATCTTTTAAAAACTACCTTTCTCGGGGATTTAGCTCAGCTGCATAAACACCTGCCTGACAAGTGCAAGATCGTGAATTTGATCCCTGGTATCAAAAGACAAAAAAAAAAAAAACCTTTTCTACTTTTGGTTTCCATAAATTTCACTATTTTCAGTGGCTCATCATAAGTGGAATTAGTCTCACATTTTGTGACTGGCTTATTTTGTTTAACATAATTTCCTCAAAGTTTATGCATATTGTAGGCTGTGACAGGATTACCTTCTTTTTATGGTAGAATGATGACTGTGTGTATGCATGTATGTGTCCTTCTTCATTAATCTTTTAGTGCACATTTAGGTTCTTTTCCTCTCTTGACTATTGAATAATGAAGAGGACAGTGGAATATCTCCTCAAAATCTATAGTTTGATTATTCCTAAATAAACATCGATGCTAGTTCATAAGTGGGAGCATCAAAGGTAATATTTTGAGGAATTTTCCATAGAAGCTTCACAATTTTAAATAGCCCTTATAACAAGTGTGAGGTAGTACCTAACTGTATTTGTGAGTTTTTTTAGTTTGTTTACTCATTGTAGTTTTGATTTTCATTTCTCTCATTTTTAGTATGATGTCTTAGTTATTTTCCTCTTGCTGAGACAAAATAGCCAACACCCAAAGTTAAAGGGGAAAGGTTTATTTAGCTCACAGTTTGTAGAAGTTTCAGTTTATAATTAGCTGATTCCAAGGCTGTGACACAGGGCAGGGGCACAATCATTTATGCTGGTGGAAGACAGCAAAAACAACAAGCAGAAAATAGGTAAGATTTTTTTCTGTCCCTTATATTTTATGCAGGCTACCCACCCTAGGGTGAATGTAGAATTCACCCTTAATCCTAACCAGAACGCATGCAAACCAATCAGTGGACTGATTTACTAACCACAGACCCTTATTACCAGCAGCATACGCTCTAGATTCAGCCACCTCTGAAAAAGCCCTATGATCACAGAGGCTTTGTGGGGTAAATCTACACACAAGCATAACAAATGACATTTGTTCTTCTTTGGAAAAAGTGTTTATTCAAACACTGTGCAAATTTTTAATTTAAAAAATTATTGAGATAGTTGAGTTCTTTATATACAATGGACATTAATGCCTTATAGGATATATAGTTTGGAAACCATTCCATAGGTTACTATTTTTATTCTTGATGGTTTATTTTCCAGTGGAGAAACATTTTAATTTAATATATACTTACATGTCTAGTTTTACTATTCTTTAGTGTTGTAGTTTCCCCCAAAATTAAATGTTGATAAGATTTTCATCTATTTTGTGTTTAATAAATTTCATATATTCAGCCTTATATCTAAATCTTTAATCCATTTTGAGTTGATTATTGTGCATGTTGTAAAATACTTATCCAAATGCATTCCTTTCCATGTACACATGCACTTTTTATAGCACCATTTTTTGAAGGGACCCAGTGGATATTGTTGAAAGAGATCTTTACCCACTGGATGTTGAAACTCTTGTCAACAATCACTGGACCATATAAATGTGGGTTTTTTTTCTGGGCTATGTATTCTGTTCCATTGGTCTATATGTCTATCCTTTATGCTAGTACGACATTGTTTTAAGTGCTGCAGGTTTGTTATGTATTTTGAAATCTGGTTATTCAGTGCCATGAGTCTATTCTCAAGGTTTTTTTTTCACTATTTAAAACACTATTTAGTTTTATATGAATATTACCATTCTTAAATACTTATTTAAATACTGTCATTGAAATTTTGAAAAGGATTCCATATAACCTGTAGATATAGGGACATTTTCACAATATTAAATCTGCCTAGCCATGAACATGAAATGTCTTTCTATTTACCCATTGTCTTTCAACTGTGTTTCATATTTTCCAATTTACAACTCTTTCACCTTCTTGCTGTTTTCCTAAGTACTTTATTCTTTTTTTTCTATTTGTTTCTAAGTATCTTTTTTGGATTTTTCATTGTTAGCATATAGAAATACAATTGAATGTTAATAATTTTGTATCCTCCAAGTATGCTGAACTGATTAAGCTTTCATTTGTGTGTGTGACCTTCAAGTTTTTCTACATATCAGATCATATAATCTACAGACATAATTTTACTTCTTCCTTTCTAATTTTAATTCCCTTGTTTTCTTTTTCTTATTTAATGTCTGTGGCTAGTACTTCCACTACTATTCTGAACAGAAGTAATTGTAAAACTAGATAACTGCATGTTGCTCCTAATTTCCTTGTATTCCTAGTTTGTTGAGTTTTATTTTTATATGAAACAATATTTAATTTTATGCATTAATTTCTATTTATCCAATGAGAGGACTATGTCATTTTTAATGTTTGTTCTGTTAACTTGCATTATCAAAATGCTTGATTTTTTGTGTGGAGCCATTATTTTATCACAGTTATAAATGCCTTTATGATAATGTGTGTATGATCATTTAATATGCTGTTGTTTAGTTTACAAGTATTTTGATGAGAGATTTTGCATCTATAATCATAAGAGATATAGCCCTATAGTTTTTTATGGTTTCTTTTTCTTTGAGATCAGCTGGTCTCATGAAATGAGCTTTAATGTATTCTCTGCTTTTAAAATTTTTAGAAGAGTTTGAGGAAAATTGATATTAATTTTTCCTTAATTATTTTGGCAGAATTCACCTGTGATGTCATCTGCATATGTTTTTGTTGGGTAATTTTTAGATTAACAATTCAATCTCCCTACTAGTTTTATGCCTATTCTGATTTTCTATTTTTTCATGACATATTCTTGATATTTGCATCTTTCTAAGAATTTTATCCATTCTGATTAAGTTGTCAAATGTTATGATATACAATTATTTATTGTAGTTTCTTACAATCCTATTTCATTTCTGATATTATTTTTACTTGAGTCTTAATGCTTTTTATTAACTTAGCTCTGGGTTATTAATTTTGTGGATCATTTCAAACAAACAAAATTTTTTTCCATTTCTAATCTGTTTATTTGTGTTCTAATCTTATTATTTCCTCCCTTATGCTAACTTGGCAATTAATTATGCTTCTTTATATAATTCCATGCAGCAGAAAATAGCAAGAACATTATGCTTTTTACTAACTGGAAGGACAAAACTGTAAACACTTTTGAGTGTTTACATGTAAACTATATGCAATAAAATATGTATTTTTCAGAGTAAATTCAAATGTTTTTTTTTAATTTCAAAAACCAGTAAATAGGTTATTTAGTCAAAAAAGAAGATATTTTTAGATGAGCTAGTTTATCATTACATGCAATTTATTTATTTTTAAAATATGAAAACTGAACTGAAATTCAAGGAGTTACTAACAGATGAGAATAAACCCAATACAATAGCTTCCTAGATACCAGAGTGTCATGATACTGCGATTTTCTATATTCTTCAGAAAAACCATGAATCCCCTTGAGTCTGACAAAAAAGTTATTTTAAAATTAAACTCTACTTTTGTCTCAGAGATAAAATTTGATATTGCAAAATTTAGTTTTTTATCAAAGTAGACTATTTTATATTTACTTTTAATCACTATTTTTCATCTTATTAAATAAAATTTATTAAATCATTTTTTAAAATCCTTGTTTTTTCTCATCAGGTTAAAATCATATCCTTATGATACCTAAAATTGAACAATTTACTATTTCATTTACCAAGATATGCAACCATTATATTTTTAGAATTCAAAAGAATGACAGTAATCATATACTTCAAAATTATAATTTGATAGATAAAGAGATTGAATTTGATAGACATCAAATGATTGTCTCTGATAGGAACTTCTCAACATTAGCTCTGAAATAAAATGTGGCCACTTTGGATTGCAGGCCAAAGTTTTTTCTACTCTGTGAGGTTATCTTATTGTGATTTTTAGAATAGCAACATTCTCATCATGTATAGTTTTCTTCCAAAGTTATTTGTGAATTCTTTGTACAAGATGACTAGATTTTGGAAGGAAAAAATGCAAGTATCTTATGTATGTTTGGCTAATATTGTCTCTCTCTCTCTTTCTCTCTGTCTATCTCTCTTTCTTTCTGTCTCTCTCTACCTCTCTCTGAAAAGTACTATTTTAATGCTTTAATGCATACATAACACTGTTGCATTAACCTTACATAGATGAAGAACTAGGAATAGTGAAAAATTTTCCTCACCAAATGTCCAACCTTCTCTAGGCTATTTCCATAGTATAAGAAATGTCTTATCTGGCACCTCAGGGATATGTAAGCAAATGAGCAAGTCGTCAGCTAATTATAGATTTAGCAAACACTTGTTATGAATTCTCTGAAGTGAAATCACTTTCGAAAGGAAAAATAAATGTGCACAGGCCAACTAGATTTTTAAGTAGATAAAGAAAGTATCTTCTTATGTCTCTGGTTCATCTTCTTTATCTCCCCAATCCCCCCCCCCGCCAAACAGAGGTAATACTTTATATGAATATATATCTATAGTAGTAGCTTGTTATGCATAGGGTTAGAAATTTAATGCAGAAATAATAATTATTTCCCATTGTATATTTAATCCTTTCCTTTGTCTCAGACACATAATCTTTCTTTTTAAAGAAAAACTAGTAGGAAAGATTGAGTTGTAGAATAAGAGAGAGGTTACATGAACAGAGGTATAAACAACTATTTCATGGAGAATAAAATGCAGCTATTGAACAGAGGGAGAATATGTGTCGATGCTAACAAAAGTGCCATTAAGGAAGACTGCACAGTCAGGTACTATTAAAACCAAGCCTTAAAATTATGAGGAGGCTTTAAAAAGGCTTAGACTTTTTCCAACAGGAACAAAGGCACAGTTACAAAAGTCAAGGACCTATTCAATGTGTAGAGTGGTTTGAGAGGCTTGAGAGAGAGAGAGCAAAAAGAACAAAAATATCTTTTTAGTGGAAAAATAAATGTTGAGAGCTTTGCCAACCATGCTGGAAGAGGGCTGTTAACGAGTCAGTGGAAAAAGAAGTGTACCTTTACTGATGCATATCTTTCACTTACACACTTTCCCAGGCAGACTTACAGTAGTGTTACAGTAGATAGTAACCTATACCATAGGATCGAGTGATACTGTTTACAAGCAGGAGTACTTCAGCGCACACTAAGATATAGGTCCCTCATAGTTGTTCTTCCTAGTATTTTTAACATAACAAAATAGTGAGCTGAAACTATGCACATGAAAAATTAATGAGCCCTCTATTAAGGTTGCCTAGGTAAGAATGAGAATTTCACATTTGATAGTTGATTGGAGTCATTTACCACTATGTTTCATCCTCATGCTAAGATTTTTGAGTGCATGATTTTAACTATGAAGCTTGTTTGCAATTTGATTGTCTATCTCATCTTTTTGATTAGGCAAGTTGCTAAAACTATTTTAGGAATATAACCCTGGTACTGATGTGGGCATGGGTAATAGACAAGGGGAAACATACTTTAGGAAGCTAAACTCTCAATTTAAGTTTTTCTTATTGCCTGTATCTTTCCAAATTCTTTCATCAAGAGAGCGGTTTGTTTTTATTCAGGAGTAATAATGAGTTGCTAGAAACATGCTTCTGTGCATAATTAAAAGACTTGTATTAATTACAGTTTATCTGCTGCTGCTTAATGTACTGCAGTCATTTGAGTCTACTGCTACCATCTATTCCCAATTAATGTCTGCCTTTGTTTTATTTCAATATGCTGTTATAAAACTTGACTATTTTTGATCCTACCTTCCCACTTAATCTCAAGCAGATTTCTTGATGACCTGATTACACTAATGAAAATATCTCTAGATAACAGTGTAACACTATAGGCTTTTGTATCATTAATCAAATCATAATTATGCCCACACTTTCATATAATAACACAATCGATATTCATCTTTGTTTGTCCTTGTGTATGAGTACCTAAATTAAAAGCTCATTGGAGTAGGCTAGGAAAATATGGCAGAAAGAAAGTTCATTTTGGGATTAGAGCAGAGAGTCAAACCAATTTTGAATTAAAGGATAATAACATAATATGAATAGATGACCAGTGATATAGGGTAGAAACTAGTTGTTAAAGTATTTCATCCACTTATTAAGTTTAAATTATGGTCAGGAACCTAAATTTTTTCTCTGGGGGCTGACATAAAACATGAAACTGATGGAATTTGGTTTATCTGTATAAGAGCAAGAGGAAGAATAGTATATCCTTATATGGTTTAAAACCTTGAGTAAAGTTACTTTAAGAGTAGTTAGTTAAGGAATTTACTTGTTCAGATTCCAACAAAAAGTTGATGCATTAATGGCTGACTAAGTAAAAAAAAAAAAAAACCATGAATTTACCAAGAATGTATTTTACTTCTCCAAACCATTTCAAGTATACTTATTTCATGATTAACATTATAATGACTATATAGTCTTAGGGGATTTTGCTCTGTAAATATAAAAGCATAAATTTTAATACTAAAAGGATGCTTTCACCTTCTACAGAACCAAGAGTTCACTTCTGATAGAGACAGATTTTGGTTTGCTTGGAAAGAGTATCCTATTCTGCTCCCTAAGTGTTAGATATCATTGAAATTCTTGTGGATCTTACAACTTCTCCAATACTGCTCAGGGTGAGACCCTTAATTTTTATACTTTGACCATGTAAATAAGCACGTGAAAATGTTTTATATATATTGTATTGCTACTCTACTTTCAGACGGATTTATTTTACTTGTTTATTTATATTTGTGATGCTGTGTATCAGACCCAAGGCCTCACATGACAGCCACTGCACTTCATTCCCAGTGCCATCAAATTAAGAATTCAATATCTCCACATTCTAAATATCAAGACTGAACAGTTTTGAAGAACCTGGTTTTCTGTATGTTCATTCATCTCATCCATATCTTGTGCAACTACTATTTGCCAAGAAAAAAAAATTACTCTCTCAATTCAGCATGCCATGTACTTGAAATAAAAAGTAGGCCATCACTTTTGGCTTTCTAAGTGCTTATATAGAAACTCCTTTGAAATAAAATTACTTTCTATCATTGTATTATATTTTAATAATACAGAAAGCAGCCTATTTTGTGATTTTTTCCTTATATATTAAATACATAATTTAAATTTAAAAACATAAATTACAAAAGACATTTTAACTATGACTATTACACATCCATAAATTATGGGGTTATTTTGTCATCAGCCCTCATTTTATTGAGTATGTCCTTTGTGATTCTAGGTGTAGACAATAATGTAAAAGGGAGTTTAAATTACTACTTTTAGATTTTTTGTGTATATGTATCTAGTTTATTTTTTACTCTTAAAATCTATTTTTTCACTTGAAAAGAAGTAATTGTTTGATATAGAAGGCAATCTGAGGTCATGTAGACAAAAACCATATTTCTAGGATATTTATACATGACTCAAATCCACAAGATATGCAAGAGAAAAGTATGGGTATGCTCTTTTATAATATTTTACCAGCATGCCAAGAAATACAATGCAGTTTTATTTTAGTTAACATAGATAACTTATATAACTTACTTCTAATGGTCAAAGTTTTAAGAGAGGGATTTTGAAAAAGGTCTATGTAATGAAGTGAAGCATTTTTACCTTTCTTCAAACCATCGAATTTACCTTAAGAATTTTTTCTCATACTCTTGGTTCTAATAGGCTCTTTAACAAGTCATTTGTTATAGAACATAAGATTTGCATCTGTTGTCAACAGCTTTCATCCTTACTATGACACATTAGCATTTAAGTAGTATAGCTACCTACTTAGTACATTTAATTACACATATTGCTATAGCAGCTAATTCAGTACTTTCATTTTTAAGCATTATTACAATGAGTTTAAATTAAGCATAGGTAACTTTGATTTACACAAAACACATACATAGCAGCCAAATTTTATTTTCAGTTATCTAGTAATTGTATGTGGTAAGCACTACAGTTTGTAAATTTTGTGGGGTTTTTTTTGTCATGATAGATTTCCTTCCACTTGGCAGACAGATAATATTATTTTATGCAGAAGAAGTAGCTCTCTGAAAACTGGTATTAGACTCATGGAATATTGTATGCAGCAAAAATAATGCATGTACTATGGTCACATTTCAAAAGACAGGTCATATTTGGTATTAAACTAAAGAAATAAAATCAAGATGCTGAAAGAATTTCTGGGCTTGTATATTTGTTTTTATTAAAAGATATCATGTTCTCTAATGTGTTTTATACTGTAATGATTTCAATTAAAAATAAAAATGCTTTTATTTAATGTAAAAGCTATCAGATTATGATTTGATAAAAGTACTTATATAGAAAAGAAACTGTTTAGAAAAGATAATTTGTAGAGAAATATAGTGTATTGTCTGTTTATGTCAAAAAGTGCAGAGTGCAACTCAGAATGAATGAATAGCCATGTTGTTATGCTTTAGAAAGGGTGAGTACAGTGGTGCATGCCTGTAATCCCAGTAATTTGAGATTCTGAGGCAGAAGAACAAAAGTTGAATGTTAGTCAGTACAAATTAGCAAGGCCCTGTCACAAAATTTTTTTAAAAGTTCTGGGAATCCAGCCCATGAATAGAACACCCCTGGATTCAATGCTCAATAATCCAAAAATAACAAATAAAAAGAATACTTTGGTAAGCATTTGAACTTCACTGAAAATATTTCCTTCTTAAAAAAACTCAAGTGCCTTCTGGATGCATAACCTTGCCCAGCTAACTGTGTTCACAAAAGCCCAACACCTTCCATTTTCCAATTCACTCAAGCAACATTTTTAGTTATTGGTCTGAAAGTGATAAAGAGCTGTGAAAATGCTGGCTGGTATCTGATGTGGTCTCTGGATCACTGACACATCATTTCTACTTCTGAGCCTGATATATATCCCCAGTGCTGTGATGAATTGTGTATGTTTAAAGTATATGCTTGTGGATAATGATCACTTATGGAAAAAGGATACTCTGAAGGGATAAGAAATAGATATACCACCTCAGGTATTTCACTTTAACTTGGAGCCCAGAAATCCTTTTCCTGTCAAAAAACATTTCCATTTGTTAATTCCTTATTTACCAGCATTTCCCCCTACCTCTCTTTTATCCCTATTTCCTCATACTTGAGGTTGTGCATCAATACCAATTTTTCTTACCACTTCAAGCAGTAGAGTGAAAGCTTTTGTTCTGAAGTTTTCTGTACTTATGTGTGGTACATGTTATTGCATGTCCCATGAACAGCAAGGAATATGACATGCTAAATGATAAGAAATCATGAGATAATGAATAGTTTTTATCACAAGAACACACACACACACACACACACACACGCACACATGCACACTTGAGAGCTTAGCATGAAAGGAAAGTTTCAAATTTTTTCTGGTGTTTTTTTTTGTGATATTTCTACAAACTTCAGTTTCCTCACTTATAAAATGGGCAAAATGACATCAATGTAATAGATCTTTAGTAAGTATAAAATGGGGTAACATGTTTAATATCTGGTATTATACACTTAATACATGTAGTTTTGTCTACTTATTTAATTATTATTATTTCTATTCTGGTTTACATGAATGGACTTATGAGATAAATGGTGAATATCAATTTTACAAAGTATATATATATATATAAATCAACTGTGATATATGTGAATATCAATTGAGAAAGTGTGTATATTATGAATTGTCAGGAGTTTGGGTCATTCATTGTCAATTAATTGTGTTTGTTTTAACATAGCCAGCAAATATGTAAGAAAAATAATGAGTTTTCAATATATTCTTAAATTTCACCAATATTTTAAAAATGATGAACTATGAAAATGTAGATGCATAAATTGCATCTTTAATCTTAATAACATATGTATAAAATTATGTGTAAAATTTGACTTCAGCCCTCTAATTTCTTATTGTCTAATCCATCGACAAGAATAAACTGTACCTCTTTTATAAGTACTGTGCGCTAACTGATTGCACCACTGAGCTCTAAACTGTACTTTTTTTAAAGATCCACATAGTGGCCTAATTTGGCAGCTACTTCACATTTATTCTTCAAAGACAGTGGAAGACAGTACTAGTAGATGAACAATCCATATTCACTAAAGACAGGCAAATCACAAAGAACAGGAGCCCAGAAAATAGTATAACACTAAAACACATTACAAACAAAATATTTTAATTTTTATTGCATATAATGTTTACTAAACCATTTCCAAGTATCTATAAAGATTTTAGAGTGTTTTTAATGCTTACAATCTGTATTTTTTAAAATTTATTTTAATGGGCAAAACATAGTTGTTGATATTTCTAGGGCACAATGCAATATTTTGAGCTCTGGATACATTATAAAAAGAGTCAATCAAGTGGCCTACCCAGCCCCCTAGAACACTGGACTAGCCTGGAGAGGTTTTGAGGGCTTGAGTGGACCACACCCAGTGACCTTTATTCAACCAGGGAGCAGGCCCGTGCCCAGAGGGGAGTTCTAGCTCACTGGCCACTGGTCCAGGGAGAGTTTGAGACCATCATTCAAAATGCTTGGGTGCCCACCCAGTCCCATAGGACACTGGACTATCCTGGAGAGGTTTCTCAGGCTTGAGTGGACCATACCCAACAACCTTTATTCAACCAGGGGACCAGGCCTGTGCTAAGAGGGGACTTAGGCCAGTGCAGCAAGGTGAGTTCCAGCTTCTTGGCAATGGCCCATGGAGAATTTGGAACATCAATGCCAGGCTGCTAGGGAGAGGGCCCAGCCTGCTAGGATATTAGGCTAGACTTGAGAGCTTTTTTTGGGCTTGAGGGGACTGTGCACAGTGACCTTTATTCAACCAGGGTACCAGGCCCATGCTGAGAGGGGAGTTAGGCCTGTGCCAAGAGGGCAGCCAGGCCCACAGTGTGAGTCAAGTTTCAGATTCCTGGTGCTGGCTCAGGGAGAGTTTGGGACAGCACTCCCAGGGATTGGGTGCCCACCCAGCCCCCTAGAACACAGGACTAGGCATGAGAGGTTTCAAGGGTTTGAATGAACCACAACTGGTGACCTTCATTGAACCAGAGGAGCCAGGCCCATGTCAAGAGGGGAGCCAGGCCCAGGCCATGAGGGGAGCCAAGGTCCATGAATCTGAGAGCCAAGGGTTCAGGAGGTGATTTATAACATGCTCAGGGAAAGTTTGGAATATAACTCAAAACATGGAAATATAAGAAAATGACAAAATGAAAGACCAAAATGTAATCTCAAAATGTAATCTCAGCCTCATCCCAAGAAATGCTGGAACCACATGCATAAAAGAAAATACTAGTCATACACCTGAAATACCTGAAATGATATCAACTGAAATAAAGAAGCAAGTACAGGAAGCTATGAAGGAACTCAAATCAGAAATAATCACCCAAGTAAAAGAAGAAATGATAAAACTAGTGAAAGAAATATTGAATGCATCTAAAGAAGATACAGAAAAAAAAATTAGAGGAGCAATGCAAAACGATAGAATCCTTGAATGAACAGTATAAGAAACAAACAGAATACATGAAGCAGATTCAAAGAGATATACAGGAAATCAAAAATTCTATTGAAAGCTGCCAAAACTACAGCAAGGAAAGTGAAGATAGAATTTCGTACCTCAAAGATAAGATTGCAGCTAGTGAAAATGTAATTAAGTTCTTACAAGCAAAGAAGAGCCCAGGCCCAGATGGATTCACTGCAGAATTCTACAAGAAATACAAAGAAGACTTAATGCTGACACTCCTCAAACTCTTTAATGAAATTGAAAGTGAAGCAATTCTCCCTAAGTCATTTCTGGAAGCAAATATCACTCTAGTACCAAAACCTCAGAAAGACCCAACTAAAAAAGAGAACTACAGGCCAATCTCCCTAATGAACATAGATGCCAAAATTTTCAATAAAATATTGGCAAACAGGATGCAGCAAATCATCAAGAAGATCATACACTATGAACAAGTGGGATTCATCCCAGGCATGCAGGGATGGTTCGACATACGTAAATCAATAAATGTAATCTACCATATTGATAGAGCCAAAAGCAAGAATAACATGATCATTTCTATAAATGCATAAAAAGCTTTTGATAAGATCCAACACCCATTCATGATAAGAACCTTACAGAGAATTGGAATAGATGGTCTTTACCTCACTATGATAAAGGTCATCTATGACAAACTGACAGCCAGTGTCATGTTAAATGGCCAAAAACTGAAAGCTTTTACCTTGAAATCAGGCACGAGACAAGGATGTCCCTGATCACTGCTCCAATTCAATATAGTACTTGAAATACTAGCCAGAGCAAGAGAGTGAAATAAAAGGAGTAAAGATAGGAAAAAAAAGAAGTTAAATTATCATTATTTACAGATGACATGATACTCTCCATAGAAGACCTCCCTTGAAAATTTCCTAGACATAATCAATAAATTAAGGAATGTAGCTGGATACAAAGTCAATACTCAAAAATCAATAGCATTCTTATACACTAACAACAAAATCACTGAGAAAGAAATAAGAGAAGCTACACCCTTCACACTAGCATCCAAAAAAATGAAATACTTAGGAATTAATCTAATGAAAGATATAAAAGAGTTGTACAGTGAAAATTATAATACCCTGAAAAAAGAAATGAAAGAGGACCTCAGAAGATGGAAAGTCATCCCTTGTTCATGGATAGGAAGAATAAATATTATAAAAATGACCATTCTCCCAAAATTGTTACACACATTCAATGCAAACCCAATGAAAATACCAATAACATACTTCATTGATCTAGTGAAATCACTCCTAAAATTAATCTTGAACCAGAAGAGACTTAGAATAACAGAGGCAATTCTAAGCAGCAAAGCCAAGGCAGGAGGCATCACAATCCCTGACTTGAAGTTATACTAGAAAGCTACTGTAATAAAATCAACAAGGTGCTGGAATAAAAACAGATCTGAAGATCAATGGAATAGAATAGAAGGTACAATCACAACTATGAACACAATCAACCACCTAATCCTTGATAAAGGGGCAAAATATGTTCATTGGAAGAATGATATTCTCTTTAATAAATAGTGCTAGAAAAACTGGATATCCATATGCCAAAAACTAAAACTAGACCCATGCCTATCACCATGTACTAAACTAAAATCTAAATGGATCAAAGATCTAAATATTAAAACATAAACACGAAATCTGTTGGAAGACAAAGTATGTAAAACCCTTGTACACATAGAGGTAGGTGGAAAATTCATGAAATAGAACCAAACTTCATGGGGAAAACTTCCCTGAATCAATAACTGGGATCATGTTTTATTAAAGAGTTTCTGCATGTCAAAAGAAATCTCCAGTGTAGTGAAAAGAGAACCCACAATCTGGGAAAAAGTCTTAGTGAACAGTCCTTCAGACTAAGGATTTCTTTCTAAAACTTATAAATAATTAAAAAAAATCAGACTCCTGAAATTAAAGACCCAGTCCAAAAATGGGCATCCAAGATGCACACATAGTTCTCAGATGAAGAAATATGAATGGCAAATAAATACATGAAAAAATGTTCATCATCATTGGTCATTAGAGAAATACAAATCAAAACCACACTAAGATTCTATATCACTCCAGAAAGAATGGCCAGGGTCAAGAAAACTACCAACAACAAATGCTGGAGAGGCTGTTGGGATAAAAGAACTCTTCTGCACCATTTGTGGGAGTGTAGACTGGTGCAACCACTGTAGAAGTCAGTCTGGAGATTCCTCAGAAAGCTGGGATTTAAGATCCCATTTGACCGAACTATTCCACTCCTAAGCATATTCCCAGAAGAACTGAAAATATCATACCACAGTGATATATGTGCACCCATGTGTATAGTAGCACAATTTGTAATAGCCATATCTTGGAAACAACCTAAGAGCTCATCAACCAAAGAATGGATAAAAAAATTGTGGTAGTTTTATAGAATGGAGTATGGAGTACTACACTGCTATAAAGAACGATCACATTGAGCAGTGGAGCTAAAGATGGCCAGTCAGTAAGCAACAAAATACAAAGCCTCCCAGGAGAAACAACTCATATGCCAGAATAAAACATCCTGGAGAGACCCAGGCAGAAGGAGATGGATCCTCTTGACACAGGAAGAAATTAAAATGTAAAAGTGCTTGGGGCTAAAATTGGAACAGCTAAAGTTACTGGACACAGCGTTTTCACTGCAACCTGCCAAGTTTGTGCTGGCCCAAATTCATTCTCACTGCCACTCACAGGAGCCACAGCTGTGCTGAAGTCAGGGGTTGGTGAGCCCAGTGGAGAGCAGAGCCAGCAAAGGGACCTTCATTAATCCATGGTCAGTGCTGGGAATGTGACCCCCCACACAGAAAGGGTGCAGCCAAATGGGTGACATGTTGGAATCAGGCAGGAGGAGCCTGAACTGGGAGTGAGAGTGACTTCAGTTGGTTGCTTCCTCCCCAGAGTAGATTCATGGGATTTGGTTGGAATGGGTTGTGCCACTGGCCAAGGACCCAATGATCTGTCCCAAATCAATTCCCTGCACCTAGCACACACTAACCTGGTGAAGGCCCCTCAAGTTTGGCTGGCCCGGTGGGGAGGTGCCAGCATATGCAGCTGCAGCTTACACCTCAGTGAAAAAAGCAGGCAGGAGAGGGTGGAGTTCCCTCACCAGTGTGCTTTGGAGGAATCCTGGCTGAGAGGGAAGGGGGCTGGGAACTCCACCATACACCTGTGTGGAGGAAGCTGGGACCATGCCAGGAGAGAGAGGCAAGAGGAGGCCCCCAGCACAGAACCCTGAGAGCACTGATCCGGGAGAGGGAAAAACAAGGGAGACTGAAGGTGGCAAACATGCAACATCAGAAATGGCTTAAATAGACATTAAGAGATATCTTCAGGACTTTGTAGACGAGCTCAATGCAGAAATATTAAATCAGGTAAAGCAAGATATGAGTAGAGTAATAAAAGAAATGCTAAGCATCTCTCAGGAAGATAGATGGAAGAAGGGAGGAACACAAAAAAAGGGAGAGAAACATTCAATAAAGAATACAAAGAACATATAGTCTACATGAAGCAGATTCAAAGAGATTACCAGGAAATTAAAAATTCCATTGAAAGCTGGCAAAACTCCTTAAAGGAAAATGAGGATAGATTATCAAAACTTGAAGACAAATTTGCAATGTGTGATCATGAAAGGGAAGATCTCTTAAAAATAACAAGGAAACAGGCAGTAACAATACAAAGGCTAGAAGATGACAAGAGAATCTATAATTTAAGAATAAGAAATGTGAACAAAGAAGCAGGAATACAAACAGGTGAATTACAAAGGCTATTCACAGAAAGAATTAAAGAAAACTTCCCAAGCATGGGAAAAGAAAATGACATTCGGTTATGTGAGGCATACAGAACTCCAGCCACCTACAACCAAAACAGAGCTGCAGCCAGACATATAATAATCAAAATGCCAGAAATTCAATATAAAAACAGAATATTAAAAGCTTTCAGAGAAAAGAAACAGATTACCTATAAAGGTAAGCCCATCAGAATCATGGCTGACTTCTCAACACAAACCATTAGATTAAGAAGAGCTTGAAGGAAAGTATTCCAAGCCCTGAAAAAAAATAACCTCCATCCCAGATTTATGTACCTTGCAAAGCTGTCACTAGAAATTAATGGAGAAACAAGATGCTTCTATGACAAAGAGGAACTGGGGAAATTTGTGACCACCAATCCAATCCTACAGAGAATACTGAAAGACATTCTAGAGAGAGAAAAAAACATACCAGGAATTTAATAACAGTGGCAGAAAGGCTTCAATGAGCAAGGCAGGAAGTAGAATGAAGGAGAAAAGTAGGCAAACAAAGGCAGAAAAATAGCATAGCAGAAATGAGGCAGAGAAGGATGACTAGGATCTCTAACATAGATGGCCTTGATACACTACATTTTTAATACTGTATCAGGATTTAAAACCCACATTACTCACACCACTCTGCTTAGATGTATTATATTCTGTTCCAGTCATTCTACCTATACTAGATTTGAGGGCACAGACAGTTATCCCCAAAATAATAGGATATAGTATGATAATCATCCTTATTTTCCTATTAACTTAATATAAAGCTGTGTATAACCTACACCATTTTACCATGACTGATCGTAATCAAATTTGGTTTGTAAATACCATATAGTCTCCCTAGTGTAAGAAATGGTAAGTGTACATAAGATTTTATAATCTTATATAATCATGGTTCCCCATTATATTGCTTTGAAGTCTTATAATGTTTTCATGCATTGCTTGGAAAGGGTTTATTCTGTTTTGTTTGACCTTATTATGTGTGATGGTATGAACAGCTACTTTGAAGAATACAAGACATTATGGCAGCAATTGCTGATTTAATATCATCTTGCTTTGAAGTCCTAACATGCTTTTGTTCTTCTATTACCATTGGTTCTATCATGCTGTATCTTATTGGATCTTAATATGTATGGTAGTATAGATAATTTTTTTATGAAAATGAGATATTATAGTAGCCATATTTCATTTTCTGTTATTTGGTTTAGAATGCCTTGTAATACTTTCATTGTCTTGAATGGTTTTATTCTATTTTGTAGTGTTTGATATTATGGTGTGTGAAGCTATGCTCAAATATTTCAAAGAAAGAGACATTATGGTAGCTACTGTTGATATCCAATTGTCTTGTTGTGAAGTGCTGTGTTGCTGGCATTGTTGTCCTCTTTTGTTTGATTCTCTGTAAAATAAAATTTTAAAAAAACTCAATCAAGTGAATTAACATTCCCAAAACATTACCAAATTATTGTTCTTTGTCATATAAATGTTAAAATCTATATTTTGAAGCGTAAGCTGTTATTAACTGCATATTTTAAGTTCAATTATACACCATTTTAATACTGAACCTTTTCATTTTAAACTTTAAGATATAAAGTTATCTTTAACTGTGGATGTTATAGTTAAATAATTATAATAAAATTATTGTTATAATTAAATAATTTATTGCTCTCAAGGTATATTTTTATCTATCTAGGCACCATGCATCTATTTATGTAGATTATCATTTAAAAAGTAAGTTTATATTTAAATAATTATTTATGATATTAGAAAGAGTACTTAGAAGTGTTCTGAAACATAAAGTTTTTACTATTATTACTAGGCATATGAAATTTAACAACTCCAGTTTTGAGAAAAGTTTAATAAAGATTGAGTTATTGAATGGGTTGAGTTTGATATTTTATGAAAATTTACAAATGCACGAATTCTTATCTCTATCCATTACAATGAATCAACTATTGATTGTGAAAGCATTATGCACTGCATCTTGAACCCATTTTTTTTGTTGTTCATGACCTCGTGCTTGGCAGACAGGAGCTTATGCTGCTGAGCTAAATCCCTGGCTATGCACTTCATCTTGTAGGATATTTTTCTTAGTATTTAAAAGAATAGTGTAGAGATATTATGAAAATATAATAGATGACTAGTAGGGAATTGTGCAAAATAATTCACAAGTCTAATATGAGATCAAAACAACTGTTCAGATCAATTTCCTACAGGTAATGTGGTGAATACAAGTTACAGAATGAGAAAATGAAAAAGTACTTCTTGTACAGGGAAATTTATTATGCACAATAAACATAATTTTTCTACTCATCTAAGAATTACTTAAAAATTTTACCCCAAAATCTGCTTTCCCCATCTAACATGTCATTATTATTTTCTTTTTCATTTTTTTATTTACAGAAAAAAAGGAAAACAGAAAAAAGTGTAAAAATAATAATTTCAATAAATAAATAACACTAAGAAATCTCTAGATGATAAATTACATGTTGTTATCTTAGAAGTAGTTATACAAGTTACAAAATCAAATCTTTTTCATTTCTTGTTTCAAACCCCAAGACTTGAGATTTTCTTTTGGCTTTTTTCACTAGTAGACCAAAAAAGTGACTGTGTCATAAACAAACTACAGTATATTTAACAGTGTTTATGTTCTTTGTTGTCCTTTATTTGCTTTTTTGAAATATAAATTTCAAAATTTAAATCAAGGCTGGGAGTATAGTGCAGCAGCACAAGCGCCTGCCTGGTAATCACAAGGTCTTGAGTTCAATTCCTGGTACCAAAAACAAAACAAAAAAAGTTTAAAAGTCAAAAATATGGAGTACAATTATAATACCCTATTTTTAAATTCAACATTATGAACATGGAAAATTATTATTAAATTTTGGTACAAAAATGGGCAAAAAAATGTTACAAAACCTTCCTTGGAGAGACTTTTCAATTATTAATTCCATACTCAGAGAAGAGAATGAATGTAAGACTCATTAACTGAACCTACACTCCTCGAGTACCATCAAGGGTTAAAATGAAAGACAATCACTTTTTGCCCATTACTTTCTTTTGGCTATATTATCATATTATGGCTATATTATCATATTATAGCTGAGCCTGATCTTAACATCATAAATATAGGTAAGGAGTCTAGATATGCTACAATTTATCAGAAATGTATTCTATGTATTTAATTTTTAGCTAGGTAAATTATTCTTTAGGGGAAAGAAATGACCCTCAGGGAAAGAGTTCCTCCATTACTTACCTTAGCATATGCACTGATACAAATAGCTTCCATTTATATTGTTTGCCTCTTTTTCAGCATGAACAGAAACAAATTAAGAAACACTGATCTCTAAGGAACTAAGAAATAAATCAGTCAATTAAACTGGTTGTCAATCAGTTCACCCAAGTATTCAAGAGTTTAGTCAATTGTCAATAATTTTAGTGTCTCTGTAGGATTCAGTAGAAGTTACAGTTTAGAAATTTTGTTTTTAGAAAGTGATCAAATTTTGTTTTTAGAAAATGATCAAATAGGGACAGGGCTGTTGTTCAGTGGTAGAGTGTCACCAAATAGCACAATGACCTAAGTTGGATCCCCAATGCCACACACACACAAAAAAAGCAAAATGCTGAAGTCCAAAAAACAAACATATTACACTGTCAATCATTATTTTGTTCTTGCTGTTTAAATTTATACTGAACATTTATATCACATAGCTTGCAGGGCTGTCACTTGAATTTTTGGAAAATTAAGGTCATTTGTCTTCCTTAACATCAAAGTATTACTGAGAGTAGATAGAATAGGAATAAAACAAAAATACACAAATAGCAAAAATGGATGGACATGAATGGATCCATTTCTAATTACATATTTACATGCCTATGTTCAAGACATTCTGTCTATATCAGCGCTTTTTCATATCACTTATACCTTTTTATTAAATGTGAATATAAGAACAAGGAATGCCATTTCTAAATTAAAGCTAGTGAGTAGTGTATTATCATTTGATTAATAGTGGTAATAATAATGTTGATTTAAGAATACAATGTGTCTATTTTTTCAGTAAGCTGCTAAATTCAATAGGTGATATGACTTCAAGCAAATCACCAGCCATCCTGTCCCTTAGACATTTCTCATTGCAATGGAAAGATGTAAAGTTAACTTTTTTAGAATAAAAATAATACAGAGGAATATAATCAAGTAAAAATATTTAATCTCTTTACATGTTGAAATTAGTGGTAAGAGTATATAAAGCCTAAACTAGTTATTAAAATGCATGGGGTTTTGTTATATTGCCAAGAAGAAACTCCTGATTTGTTACATCTCCATTAGTATGCTGAAGTCCAAAGAACAAACATCATTAATCATTTTAAGACAGTTTCTTTGTCTCTAAAATGGAACTAATAATTTCTCATAGATTTTTTGTGATTATTAGATACTTCTGTGTAGGTAGCAAACTTAGCACAACATCTGACATCTTGTACCTTTCTTTAAATACTACTTTTCTCTATGAAAATTACTCTTGGAAGAGAAACTATCATGCATTGACAATTAAACTGAAATTCTTTTGTATTTGTTCAATTCAAAGGAAAATACGTATGTGTTGCTTTTCCTTCCTAGGTGCCTTTTAGAGTTGGGTATGGCATGATTAGTTTGTGCAAAGGTTCAGTGGACTTTCTCATAATGATTTTTTACTAAGCATATGGAATTCATTAAATGTTAGTAAAAGTCACTATACACTGAGCTGTATCCAGAGGCTGACAGTTATGTCTATCTCTTGTAAAAGTAAACACATGAGTAAATGCATTAAGAAATGTATTATGTGTCATTTTCATCTCTGATGTAACTTCAACAAACAATATCTCCATCTTAAATATACCCATTTTAGTCTTCATATGAGAAATTGAATTTTTTTAGAAAGTACTATGACATATCTATGGGGAAAATGTGATAATCTAATTGAGATATTTTCCTCTCATTTTATATTTAAAGAGATGTGCCCTATCAATTTATTTACTTGTATAGCTGCAAGCATTCTCTAAAATATTTAAAATTCTCAAAACTCATATATTTTAATATGATTATATAGCTCATTTTAGTGATTATGAAAACCTAATACAAATAAAGAACACAATTCACCCTCTCTTCTTAGCTCTCTCCTCTCCTTTCTCTCTGTATAATTGATATAATACACATTTAAAATTTTTATACATTCAAATATCTAAATTAAGTCAATGCTGATAATATATAATACATACCCTATGTATAAATATATAATATATATGTATAAAGAGAAACATATACATACATATTTATGTATCTTGATACATATGTGAATAGCAAATATTTCCCTATAACATAAAATCAGCATTAACCATTTTATATACTATGGATGTGTAAAATATTTGTTTATAATTTTTGGTTAATTAAAGATTATGTTCTGAGAGAAGACAAGATGGCTGATTAGTGAGCAACAAAAAACAAAGCCTCTTGGGAGAAACAACTCATACACCAGAATAAAACACCTTGGAGAGACCCAGACAGAGGGAGATGGATCCTCTTGACACAGGAAGAAATTAAAACAAAAAAGGGCATCAAATACTTTGGAACTACAACTGAAACAGCTGAAAATTACAGGACACAGCATTTTCACGGTGACCTGCCAAGTGTGTACCAGCTTGAATCTGCGCCGGCCGGCACAGCTGCCCAAACTTGTTCCCACCTCCACTCACAGGATGCACAGCAGCACTGAAGTCAGAGGTTGGTGAACCCAACAGAAAGTGGAGACAGTGAAGGGACCTTCATTAATTCACGGTCAGTGCTGGGAATGAGATTCACCCCCCCACATGGGAAGGGCACGACCAAATGGGTGACATGTTGGAATCTGGCAGGAGGAGCCTGAACTGGGAGTGACAACGACTTCAGTTGGTTGCTCCCTCCCAGAGCAGATTCGTGGGATTTGCTTGGACTGGGCCACGCCCCTGGCTGGGACCCAGTGAGCCATCCCAAATCAATTCCTTGCACCTAGCAAGCACTAACTGGGTGAAAAGCCCCTGAAATTTGGTAGGCCAAGTGGGGGAGGGGCAGGCAGGAGAGGGTAGAGGTCCCTTGCCAATGTGCTTTGGAGGAACCGTGGCCAACAGGGAAGGGGGCTGGGACCCACACTGTAACCTGTGTGGAGGAAGCCAAGGCCATAACAGGAGAGAGAGGCAGGAGGAGGCCCCCAGCCCAGAATCCTGAGAATACTGAACCAGGAGAAGGAAAAATGAGAGACTGAGGGCAGCAAATACATCAGACAGGGCTTCAATGAACATTAAGAGATATCTTCAAGACCTTGTATACGAGCTCAAAACTGAAATATTAAAGCAGGCAAAGCAGGATATGAGTAGAGTAATAAAAGAATTGCTCTCAGGAAGTATCTCAGGAAGATACAGATGGAAGAAGGGAGGAACAAAAAAAAAGGAGAGAAACATTAGATAAAGAATATGAAGAAAATATAGAATACATAAAGCAGATTCAAAGAGACTACCAGGAAATTAAAAACTCCATTGAAAGCTGGCAAAATTCCTTAAAAGAAACTAAGGCTAGACTATCAAAATTTGAAGTCAAGTTGGCAGTGTGTGATGATGAAAGGAAAGATCTCTTAAAAATAATAAAGAAACAGGCAGTAACAATACAAAGGCTAGAAGATGACAAGAGAATCTATAATTTAAGAATAAGAAACATGAACAAAGAAGCAGGAATACCTACAGGCGAATTACAAAGGCTAATCATGGAAATAATTAAGGAAAACTTCCCAAGCATGGGAAAAGAAAATGACATTCAGTTGTGTGAGGCATACAGAACCCCAGCCACCTACAACCAAAACAGATCTACACCCAGACATGTAATAATCAAGATGCCAGAAATTCAATATAAAAACAGAATATCAAAAGCTGTCAGAGAAAAGAAACAGATTACCTTTAAAGGTAAGCCGATCAGAATCACGGCTGACTTCTCAATGCAGACCACCAGATCAAGAAGAGCTTGGAGTGAAGTCTTCTAAGTCCTGAAAGAGAATAGCCTCCAGCTAAGATTGATGTACCCTGCAAAACTATCACTAGAAGTTGATGGAGAAACAAGATGCTTCCATGACAAAGAGGAACTGGGTGAGTTTGTGACCACCAATCCAACCCTACAGAGAATACTGAAGGACATTCTAGAGAGAGAGAAAAAAATAACCAGGATTTTAGGAACAGTAGCAGGAAGGCCTCAGTGAGTGGGGCAGGCAATAGAATTAAGGAAAAAAGTAGACAAACAAAGGCAGGAAAATAGCATGGCAGAAATGAGGCAGAGAAGGATAACTAGAATCTCTAACATAGATGGCCTTGATATGCTATATTGTAAATAGTGCACCAGGATTTAAAACCCACATTACTCACACTATTCTGCTTAGATGTATTATATTCTGTTCCAGTCATTCTACCTGTACTAGATTTGAGGGCACACAGAGTAATCCCAAAAATAACAGGATATGGTATGGCAATTATCCTTAATTTCCTATTAACTTAATCTAAAGCTCTGTACAACCTACACTGTTTTACCATGATTGATCGTAATTGAATCTGGTTTGTTGGATCGTGGTTTTGTATTGATAGATTTTATTCAAAGCTGTTATGATTGATAGTATCAAGTCTGAGAGTATAGGCAACTGCACTTAAGATGACAAGATCCACTAGAATATCCACTCTGGTTTGATTATTACCTGCCTTTGAAGTTTTATACTGTCTACAATGTTTTATTTTTACTACTATTATTTACTGCTATACTCAATTATACTGCTATATTCAATTATGCCTGATGATATAGACATTCTATTGAAGATAATAAACAACACAATAATAATTGTATATCACCTTGTACTATGGTTTTATATGACTTTTTGGTTTCATGTTTTTATAGGAATTTGTTTTGTTTTGTCTTGCTAAGTTTTGTTTTTCCCTCTAATACAGAAAGTATAGAAATACATGCAGAGATTCATGCATGCATAGCTGTTTACACTCTTACTGTCTGGCTATCTACTTTGTATGCTTTAATTTTGTAACTTGAGCAACTATTTCTAAGAGGACAATATGTAATTATCAACTAGTTATTTTTTATTGTTTATCTCTTTTTTTGAATTCTGTATTACCTCTAACCTTCACATGCTTTTGTTTCTCTTTAAATTAAAAAAAATGAGTCTTCAAATCCTCAGACATGATATTTATTTAGGTATCATGTACTTTATCTCAGTAAGATTTTAAAGCTTTAAGTTTATAGAAATACATGTAGAGACTCATGCATGCATAGCTGTTTACAGTCTCACTGTTTGAATATCTACTTTGTATGCTTTAATTTTGTAACTTGAACAACTATTTCTAAGAGGACTATGTAATTTATCAACTAGTGATTTCTTACTGTTTATCTTTTTTAAAAATTCTGTATTATCTCTATCCTTTACATGTTTTTTTCTCTTTAAATAAAAAAATATAAAAGATTATGTTCAATACCAGTATGTACTAGTAGAAATATGAAAATAAAATGAAATAATTTGATCTTTAATTAGAACTGTTTAAATCAAGTAGTGCATAGTAACTAAGAGCATAGATATTGAGACACATAGACTTGGATTTCCAATCCCTGGCTCTAATACCCTTTATACCTGTGAGTTTTCAAGTTGCTTTGTTGCTCTAAACTTCTATTTCTTACCTTGCAAAGCAAGAATTTTAATAACTGTGTTACAAAATTATTACAAGGATCAATCAGTTTAATAGATAGAAGCAGGTAGTCCATTGCTTAATAAGTACCAAATGACTATAAATGGTGGCTCTATACTACTGTTAGGGATTTCTTGTTAGTGTTGTTTTTCCTAAATAGAAATAAGGCCATCTTGAAGTATAGACTCTTCAGCAACCTCCTATTACAACTCTCATACGTGCCGTTATCAACAGGGAACCACATTGTTATGTGGACTAATTTGTTCATTAGTCATGAAGTGCTTTCTCAAGATTTTTAATTCAGCAATTCAAAGATAGTACAGATTTGAAAGTGTTAGAAAGTAGAGACCTGTGATAATAACAAACAGAGATAAACCATAGATGCTGAGACATTGATGAATGTGCTATGAGGTCCATCATTTGACATTAGGGATGATGTTTCGAGGATAGGCAATAAATCTTCCAATGTGTAGAAAATGTGCTGCCCTCATGACACTATTCAGGGAAGAAAACTAAAATGCCAAAGAATAAAACACTGAAAAATATGAATCTACAGCTAGGGTGAAATCAACCACACTAGATGAGAATAGTTTCATGTTAACTCAGGGAAGGGCAGGGAGTTTTCAAAAATTTGGGGGATGGTATGCTAATGGCACTTAGTTCTCACACCACAGATGCCTTATGGGCTCTGGGCTCATTTAAATTGGCACCACCTGTCAGTAACTGGGGAGGTCCATTACTGCCAGGGCATCCCTTCCAACACTGTGGAGATCAACAGGAAGAGGGGAGAGACCTGCACTGATAGATTTCACTGTGGGTGAAGCAAATGTATTTTAAGAAGAGATTTTCAATAGAACATATGTCAGCAAGGAAGAGAAGACTATTCTTATTTTTACAGCTCAAAAGGACTAATTTGAGAGGAATGCATCCAAAGCATGGAAGCTTAGTCCTGTTTTATTTATGCATTTGAATGGCTGATATTTACCCTTTTCTACTTGAAGAAAGAAAGGTTAACCATATCCACCTTAGGTTTTCTGCATCAACATTATTCTAGGATTATTCCTCCTTTTCTTCTTTCATTGTAGGCATTCATGTTTCAAATGTTCCCAACATGCTTGTGTCCTATGGAGGATGTTTTTGCACATGTTATTATCCACTGGGTGTGCAATTTTATCTTCAATTGGGATCTGAATAGCTTCAACCTTCAACACCTTTTCATATGTCTATTTCCCAGTCCACTTTAAAATCACATGGCCTATCTCCCTGCCAAAAGTGGCTATTTTCTCTGCTAACCTGCACACTCTTTTCAGGGACAGGAAAATTGTGCCTGGTTCCTGACTGTACTCCAAGGCCTCAAGAGATCTGGGGCACTTCCTTTGCTCTTCCTACCTAGGAATTACTACCAGTGAGGCCCTTCTTCAGGAACCCATCACCGTCTAATTTTCCTGTTTCCTTTCTAAGTCAGTTTTATTTCTTCCCATTTAGAGTCCTTTCCTCTATTATAATGCCAAAAAAATCTCATTCTTAAGGAATTTTTCCAATTTCCTTCTGGCTTAAAGAGCCTCAAAACACAAAAATATGGTAAGATTATTTCCTCTTTCCACACAGCAAAGACTTCTTTGATCTGGCCCGCGGATCAATCCGTGGGTCTCACCTGGAGAGGGAACGGGGATGGTGGGCGGGGCAAGAGGAGAGAGAGACGGAGACAAGTTGAGCAATTCCAGTCAAGTCTCCTTTATTGATATAGGGCACAGGGTTTTTATAAGCGGGGGGTGAAACACGGAGCTGGGCAGGGTAAGCACGTTGCGTGTCCGCTGATTAGCTAGAGAGCAAGATCTATCCAAATAAGGACAAGCTAGAGGCAGGAAGCTGTTGCTAGGTAGGGGTATGTGGTAACCATGACTGGGCCTTCGTCATATCCGGTAAATACAGGAGAGGGTCATGGGTAATGTAGGCTGACACAGAATGCCCTCAGGCAGGAGGGGCGGGAGGGCAGCAAAGCCTTGAGCTGCTCCCTACACTTCTTTAAAGTAAAAGTGTCAGTGAAGGAAACAAGCAACAGAGAGTGATAGAAAAGAAGCTAGGCATCATTAGTTTTCCTTGAGTTTTTAATCTAGTGGGAATTAACACACACACACACACACACACACACACACACACACTCAAACCAGTGACTTTAGAGAGGACTTTGTTATTCTAATGACCTTGGATTTGATTTTCTCAGCCAAGCATTCTCAAAATGGCATGTAATATTCCATAAGAGTATGAATGCTAAACAACTGAAGTTGTAAAAATGATTCTTTTTAATGTAAAATTATTTATCACATTCTCTAAAAAACTATGTACTTTTTCTGGTTCTAAGGATCAAATCCAGAGCCTCACAGCTGCCAAGCATGCACTCTACCACTGAGATACACACAGAACCATAAAAATTCCTATCTTAAGTGTATATTTGATATTATTACATACTTATATTAGTTGTTTATGTAAATAAATATAGTCAATTTAATTTAAAATTGTATGTTTTATATAAGTGCTTATGACAAGGTAAAATGTATAAAAAATTCCTGGTGAAGAATATGAATATTTTAATACCTTCACTCAAGGTAAATTTCTGTCATACAGTTGAATATGATTTGTGATCTACTAAGTTGATTTCTGCTAGCCTCTATCTATATTTATGTAATTACTTTTCTACTTGTAAATAACCTCCTCATAAACAGATACCCTTTGATGATCTTAGATTGAGAACAACTGAGAGTTGAGACCATGAGATCTTGAGACAAAGATATATATGAATGAATTTAATTTGTTGATGATGTAACCTGTTTGGCATGTCATGAGCAGTGTGACTTGAATGGGAAGTGGGAAGATTTGAATGAGGATATATTGATCCTAAATTTTTTCAATTACAAGCCATATGATTGCAGGCAAGTAACTGGTACTTTTGGTTCTCTGTGCCCTCACTTATAAAATAAAGAAGTGTACACTTTCACATGTCTTGCATAAGCTCGCTGTGATTATGTATTGAGATAAGACTGGCATGGCTTTGAAACCTGTAACACACAATTAATCTGTCTATTTGCATGAATAAAATTTGCATGTATCTTTTTTATTTAAATAGAAAAACAACAAAAAGGATAGAAATATTACAGAGTTTCAAGAAAATAAGATAAACAGAAATCACTAGTCAATAAATTATATGTTGTTCTTTTAGAAATAGTTTTTCAAGTTACAAAATTAAAGCACACAAAGTGGACACTCAAGCAGTGAGAGTGCAAACAGATCTGTTCAACAATCCAACAAGAACCTAGAAATATGGTTATCAATCCCACACACCTAAACATACATGCAGCTATATCTTTTATAGTGCTTCCTATTTCCACTTTTTTTACAATAGCAGTTACACATTTTAAAAACTTTACTTAAAGAGAAGAAAAAAGAGCAAAACAAAAAAGGGTAGCAAAAATACAGAATTGTAAAAGAAAGAAAGAAAAAAAAAGGAAAATGAGAAAAAACACTAAGAAATCACTAGTTTATAAATTACATATTGTCATCTTGGATGTAGTTGTTCAAGTTACAAAATTAAAGGGTACATAGGAGACATTCAAACAGTCAGACTACAAACAGTTCTGTTCAAAGATCCAACAAATATTCAGCAATATGGTCATCTATTTTACACACTCAAACATACATGCAGTTATATCCCTTAGAGCACTTTCTTTTCCTCTCTTTTTTACAATAGCAATTACACATTTTTGTTTTATTACACTTGTAGTTCTTATTTACTTTTTACACTAGAGACACAATATGATATTTATAAATATGATTCTTATTATTTTCACTAGTGAGGATAGTCTCAAATTGTCTCCATTTATCTATGAAGGCCTCAAGATCATCCTTTTTTATACCTGAGTAATACTCCATTGTATAAAAATGCCACATCTTTTTCATCCACTCTGCAGTTGATGGGCATCTTGGTTGTTTCCAGGATTTAGCTATCACAAATTGCGTTGCTATGAACATGGGTGCACATATATCACTGTGATATGAACTTTTCAGTTCTGGAAAAATACCCAGGAGGGGAATAACTAGATTGAATGGAGCTTCCAATTCTAGTCTTCTGAGAATTCTCCATATGGATTTCCATAATGATTGCACCAGTCTACATTCCCACCAACAATGGATCAGTGTTCCTTTTTACCCACAGCCTCGCCAATGTTTGTTATCAGTTGATTTCTTGATGGCAGCTATTCTTTTCAGAGTGAGGTGGAATCTCAGTGTTGTTTTAATTTGCATTTCTCAAATGACCAGTGATGGTGAACATTTCTTCATGTATGTATTTGCCATTTGTATATCTTTCTCTGAGAAGTGTGTGTTCATCTCAGATGTCCATTTTTGGAGAGGGTCTTTGAATTTGGGGGGCTTGATGTTTTTCAGTTCTTTATATGTTCTGGACACAAGTCCTTTGTCTGAGGGGTTGCTGGCTAAAATTCTTTCCCACTCTGTTGGTTTTCTTTTCACTCTGTTGGTGATTTCCTTTGAAGTGCAGAAACTTTTCAGTAATATGAGATCCCATTTGTTGATTCTTTGATGTGTTTCCTGTGCAGTTTGCATTTTGCTCATAAATTCTCTGCCTACCCCTATGTCTTCAAGACTTCTATCTACCTTGTCTTTCAGTAGAGTTAGTGTTTCTGTTTTAATATTTAGGTTTTGTTCCATTTAGACTTCAGTTTTGTGCATGGTGATAGGCTTGGATCTAGTTTCAGTCTTTAGTATGTAGAGATCCAATTTTTCCAACACCATCTATTAAAGAGGCTATCCTTTAATAGTGGATATATTTAGCCCCTTTGTCAAACATCAGGTAGCTGAATGTCTTTGTAGTTGTGCTTGCATCTTCTAATCTGTTCCCTTGAACCTCAGGTCTATTTCTTTGCCAGTACCAAGCTGATTTTATCACTGTGGCTTTATAGTACTATTTCAAGTCAGGAATTGAGATGCCTCCTGCCTTGCTTTTGTTGCCTAGAATTGCCTTTGTTATTCTAGGTTTCTTCTGTTTCCAAATGAATTTTAGTAGTGTTTTCTCTAGATCTGTGATGTATGTCAATGGTATTTTGATTGGAATCACGTTAAATCTCTGTAACACTTTTGGGAGTATGCTCATTTTCACAATGTTGGTTCTTCCTAACCAAGAGCAAGGAATATCCTTCCATTTTCCAATATCCTCTTCACTCTCCTTTTTCAGCATAGTATAATTTTAAGCATACAGGTCTTTTACATTCTTATTTAACTTGATTCCTAAGTATTTCATTTTTAGATGCTATTTTGAAGGGTGATATTTCCATAATTTCTCTCTCAGTGAGTTTTCGTTTGTGTACAGGAATGCTATTAATTTTTGAGCATTGACTTTGTATCCAGGTACACTGCTGAATTTGTTTATTGCTTTTAACAGTCTTTTAGTGGAGTTCTTTGGGTCTTCAATATAGAGTATCGTGTCATCTGAAAATAGTGATAATTTAATTTCTTCCTTTCCTATCCTTATTCCTTTTCTCTCTTTTGTCTGATTGCCCTGACTAGGGTTTCCAGCAGTATATTGAATAGGAGTGTTGAGAGTGGATATCCTTATCTTGTTTCTAATTTTAAAGTGAAAGCTTTCAGTTTTTGTCCATTTAGTATAATGTTGGCTGTTGGTTTGTCATAGATGGCCTTTATAAGATTGAGGGAGAAATCATGTATTCCGAGTTTCTGAGGGGTTATTATCAAGAACATGTGTTGGACTTTATTGAAAGCTTTGTCTGCATCTATTGAGATGACCATGTGGTTTTTGCTTTTGGCTCTGTTGATGTGGTGTATTACATTTATTGATTTTTATATGTTAAACCATCCCTGCATTCCTGGAATGAACCCCACTTGGTCATGATGTATAATCTTCTTGATGATTTGCTGCATTCTATTTGCCAGCATTTTATTGAGAATTTTTGCATCAATGTTCATTAGTAAGACTGGCCTGTAGTTCTCCTTTTTGGTTAGTTCCTTCTCTGGTTTTGGTATGAGAGTTATACTTGCCTTCAGGAATGATTAGGAAGGACTGTTTCCTTTTCAATTTCATTGAAGAGTTTAAGAAGTATTGGCATCAAATCTCTAAATTTCTTGTAGAGTTCAGCAGAGAATCCATCAGGACCTGGGCTTTTCTTAGTTAAGTTTTTAATTACATTTTCAGTCTCAATAGCTGATATTGGGTTATTCAAGATTGCTATATCTTCTTGGTTGAGCTTTGGTAGTTTATATGTTTCTAGAAATCTGTCCATTTCCTGTGTGTTTTCCATGCTATGTGAGTAGAGATTTTCAAAGTAGGTGTTCATGTTCTTTTGAATTTCCATGGGATCTGTAGCAATTTCTCCCTTTTCAGTCCTTATTGCATGAATATGGTTTTTTTCTTTCTTTTTCTTTATGAGGTTAGCTAGAGTTTTGTCAATTTTATTTATTGTTTCACAAAACCAACTTTTTGATTCATTAAGTCTTTTTATTGTTTTTTTTTAGTTTCAATTGCATTGATTTCTGCTCTAATCTTTATGATTTCCTCCCTTCTATGAGCTTTGGGTTTAACTTGCTTTTCTTTTTCTAGAAGTTTGTGATGAAGCATTAGGTTGTTTATTTGTGTTCATCCTGTTTTCTTGATATGACTATTGCTATATATTTCCCTCTTAGTACTGCTTTCATTGCATCCCACAGGTTACAGTATGTTGTTTCTGCATTTTCATTGAATTGTATGTATTGCTTTATTTCTTCTTTAATCTTATCTGTAGCCCACTGGTTGTTCAAAAGGTTGTTACTTAATTTCCATGTATTTATGCAAGATTTACGGTTTTTTCCATTAATTTCCAATTTCAGTGCACTGTGGTCAGATAGTATGCATGGGATAATTTCAATACCTTTGCAGCTACTTAAGAATGTTTTATGGGATAATATATGGTCTGTTTTGGAGAATGTCCCATGTGCAGCTGAGAATGTGTATTCTGATGTGGTTGGGTAGAAAACTTGTAAACATCTAGTAAGTCCAATTGCTCACAGGTATGATTCAGTTCTATTATTATTTTTTTTTTGCTGACTTTTTGTCCAAGTGATCTATCTCTTTGTGACAATGGGGTGTTAAGATCCATTGTTGTAATTGTGTTCTTGTGTATTTGGTTTTTCATGTCCTTAATACCTGTCTTATATAGTTGGTTGCTCCTGTATTTGGTGCATATATGTTTATAATTGCTAGTTCTTCCTCTTGAATTTTTCCACTAACAAGTATGTAGTGACCTTCTTTATCTCTTTTAATCATTTTAGGTTTGATGTTCACATTGTCTGCAAATAGAACAGTTACCCCTACTTTTTTTCTGGGTTTCTGTTGCATGGAATAATTGTTCCGTCCTTTGACTTTTAATCTATGAGTTTCCTTTTGGGTCAGATGTGTTTCTGGTATACAGCATATTGTAGGATCATGTTTCTTGATCCATTCTGTCAGCCTATTTCTTCTGATAGGTGAATTGAGGCCATTTACATTTATGGATAACACTGATTAGCTCAACTTTGCCATGTTATGTTTCAGTTGTTTGCTCTCTGCTTTTTCCCCTTTTTTAATTGCTTGTCTTGCCTGATGGTTTCTTTCTGTTGTTGTTCTGGGGATTGTGATCATTTTTATCTCTATCTAGTGTATCTTTCAATACTCTTTCTAGGGTTGGCTTTGTGGAGGTGAATTTCTTCAGTTGTTCTTTGTCATGGAAGTATCTTATTTCTCCGTTAAATTTGAATGAAAATTTTGCTGGGTACATCAGTCTGGGTTGAAACTTGTTTTCTTTCAGGGCTTAAAATACCTCACTCCAGGGTAGTCTTGACTTGAGGGTTTGTGCTGAAAAGTCTCCTGTAAATCTAATGGCCTTTCCTTGATAGGTGAGTTGTCTTTTCTCTAACATCTTTTAGTATTCTGTTTTTATGCTGTATGTCTGAGATCTTAATTATTATTTGTCTGGGTGTAGATTTATGTTGATTTTGACTGTTTGGCATTTTATATGCCTCATTTATCTGCATATCAGATTTTTCCTCATGTTTGGGAAATTTTATTCTACTACTTCTGTGAATATTTTGGCTATGTCATTTGCATTGGCTGCTGCCTCTTCATTGATGCCTATTAATCTTATATTTTTTTCTCTTGGCATCATCTTGAAGCTGTTGGATTGTCACTTCATGCTGCTTTGTTATTTTTAAAAGATCTATCCTTTCCTGTTCACTAATTACAATCCTGTTCTTGAGGTGCAAAATCCTATCCTCAGCTTCATTTGAATGGTTTTGCACACTTTGAATAGAATTTTTTGTTTCTTGGATGTCTCAATGAGTTTGTTTCATGAATTCCACATGCCTTCTATATTGTTCATTCAAGGTTGCAATCAGTTTCCCATGCTCCTGTACTTTTTTCTCTACTTCTTCTTTAGATGTACACAGCCACTCCTCTTCTAAGGTTGTTATTTCTATCATTACATGAAAGAGTACTTCTAATTTGATTTCTTCTATAGCCTCATGGAGTTTTTTTTTCAGTCACTACCTTTTCAGAGGTTTCCAGTGTGTTACTTTTGAAGTCTTCTACTTCAATGTCTCCTATACTTGCTCCTGGTATACCAGATGTTTGAGATAGTGTTTTGCTTTTTCCTTTTGCCATTTTTTTCCTTTTGAATTAATATTTGGTCCTTCAATCCCAGTAGTGTCAACAGTAGGTAGTATGTATCTTTTGGTCTTAATGTAAGGTTAATATTTGTCCAATTGCTGGTTCCCACAATGAAGAGGTGGGCCAGTCACCTGACTTTCCACTGTAGCACCTGTTGGGTGAGTTCTATATACTTCCTTGGCTGTCAAATCTAGTAGTATTGATGTAAGTCAACTTTTAGTTCCTGCTATTACTTTATCATCTGGTTATTCCAGGTCACCAAATCTCCCTCTCTATAGTATTTGTGTTAGCTGAGTCCCTACTGTGTCCCTATTGTGCACCTTTGCGTTGCATAAGCCCTTTTGATTTTCTCCAAGATGGAGGAGTCCTTATTGGCACACTCCTCACTCTGTCTGATGTTTTCTTTGTGTAGGAAGGAGTTACAACCACTCTTGTCAGACTCACTAAGGTCTTACAGTTAGTTGGAGGTTTCTTCACTACTAGCCCTATTTACCCACTGTACACTTCTATTTTAGGGGCATATTCACCAAACAGACTGTAACCTGCTGAGATCTTTTGTTTGGGTGAGGCAGTCACTGAATCTCCCCTCAAGCTAATTCAGTTAATCCTCTGTAGTCCAAGGTTTGGGGAGAAATGATGGGGGCTCTGGCTAGAGTTTCCTGGTCCCCAAAGGTCATCTGCAGAGAAGGCAGGACTGCAAGAGAGGCCCAAGTCTAAACTGGCCCAGGCACCTCTGTGTGGAGTTACCAGCTGCTTCTGGGTGGTCTCTGTGGAGAAGGCCTGCATCTAAGTCATCCCAGCCCCCTGCCTGGAGTTACCGGTCTCTTCAGAGAAGGCCTGCATCTAAGTTGTCCCAGTGCCTCTGTCTGGAGTTACCAACTGCCACTTGGTGGTTTCTGCAGAGAGGGCAGGGCTCCAGTTCCTTTTGTTCATTTACTTGTGTCAATTGTCATATTTTGGCTCCAAGGTTTTTGTAATTTCAGAAAATAAATTAAATAGTACCTCATCTTTTCCTGTGCTCCAAAAACAATTATATAGAATTGGAATTATTCATTTTTTTCAAAATATGAAATAAGTTAGCCTTAAAACTGTTAAAAGACATCAGGTACCACATTATTCCCATAACTACTCATATTGATTTTAATTTATGTAGGGGTACATGACTTGCAGAAAACAAAAAAAATGGAATTCCATTTATAATAACATTAGCAGTTGTTGATTTGAGGTGGAGTTATGTTATGCAATTTTTGGTTTGTTGTTTTTAAGTCTTTATGGTTTCTTAGTGATCTAATTGAGCATTTTATCCTCACAACAGTTAAAACATGAATAAAGGACATGTATTCTGGAATGGTCAATTGTGAAGTACATTTAGGAGCCTTCAAAATAAGTATGTATGAAGTCAGGAAACTACATTTATTCTATAAATTTGGTGCTTAACACTTTTCACAAAGTCATCAATAAAATTTCACTGCAAGTCCTTTATAATAAAAATGATACATTCTAAATGTGGTGAATATTACTATAATGCCAATAGTAGAATAGCTATTCTAAATTCCACCTGTTACTTTGATAGATGAGATCTTAAAAACACAGACTTTCACTATATTAAAAGCAAATTAACACACCTTTTTGGTAAAAAGTCTCTAAAATATAAAATTCAACAGGAAGTACTTTTCCATGACAAATGACTTAGCAGAAAAAAGGCAGATACCTCAGATGTATGTTATTCATGTGTCTCAGTGAAATATTTTTTAAAAAACCAACATATGTAAACAAAAAAAACCCTAGACAAGGGGAAGGTGGATCCAATTCATTTTTAATATTTATTATGATGTTAAAGTAATACTGTAGCATTCTGCATGAATAGATATAGCAGAAAAAGAAAGGGACCCATGCATACCTTCATTCTTCATGTATACAAAGTCTTTTCAATAAGTTACACTGGGCAATTAGATATCTAATTGGAAAAAATGAGATTAGGCATCACATGTATCAAAGGATACATATAAAGCTAAAGGCAAGCTATAAGACTTTTAAAGCTAATATACATGAAAGGATACCTTAATTAGCTATGGAATATAGAATAATATTTTAAACAAGACCAAATTGCCTATATACAAGGCAAGTGATAAATCCTACTACATTATAGTTCAATATTCTTACTTGTCAAAGGTTATCATAAAAATAAGTCAAAGGATAAAAGAGTATTGATGACATGTGACTAAGAAAGGACTTGCACACAAATCAACATTTTTAAGCAGAAATATGGGCCAAATATTTAAAAAAGCATTTCATCAAAAGAATATTCAAATGATTAATAAACAGGTAGAAATGCTAAACTTGAATACTAAACTGAAATTAAAACTACCATTATCAGATGTAATTAAAAAATCAAAGAAAGAACGGGAGCAGAGTTTTGCATAAAATCCTAGATAATTAGCTCAACAATTTTGGTAAACAATTTAGAATTCTTTAATAAATACAATTGCAGAAATACATTATAACTTAACAGTTTCATACTAAAGAGTATGCCCTAAGGAAAATTATGTCCATATGCTGAGAAACATGTACAAGACATTCAAAGCAGCAATGTTTGCACTATATTAAAACTCAAAACTCAAGCCCATCAATATTAAATTGTATAACCTGTAGACTTTTTATATAACAGTATTTTTGTAAAAAAAATTGATAAAACTGAAAACACTAGAGCTACAATTCATGAGTTGTTTTACAAAGTAGCTCTAGTGCTTTCAGTTTTATATGTTGTCAGGTATTTTTACTCACACTGTCTAGTAAAGTATGAAGATGTCTCTTTTTATCATTCCTAATTTTAATATTAACATATATTTTAATTTTGCCAACTTGAAGGAAAAATTGTATTCTCATTTTATAGCTTGTGTACTTTCTTTGGTATCAGCAAGCCTGTAAATAGTTTTCACTACTTCTCCATTTTCCTCATTTTCATCTCCGCTGACATGAATTTGCTGTTTGCCTTATCCACTTCTTCCTTAAGCTCTTTGTCATTTAACTATTAATTTGCAATTGGTATACAGGAATATTAAGTCTTTGTCTGTGTGCCTGTTACCTCTTCCCTGTATCAATTGCTTTTTAACTGTCAGGGCTCATGTCTTTTATCATGGATGTTTTTTCATTTGTGTGTTATCTCTACTTTTTTCATATAAGACCTTTGGGTTTTTTTTTCTTTAAGAAAGTATCACTCATCCCAAACTGTGAAAATATTACTTTTTAAAATTTAAAGAAATGTGCTGTTTTTTCTGTGGTTATACATAGATATTATAATATGTGTATATATATTTATCTGGAATTTATTTTGTTTCATGTTTTGATGGAAGTTTTATTTTTCTTTCATAGTCACTAAATATTTTTACTTCAACTTTTCCATGACTTTTTTTGTATATGTGGCTTTTATTTTGCAGATTGTACTAGGGAAGATTTAATAAAGCATTTCTAAACCTGATGTTTAAAATAATTTTGGCCCTGCCTCTTGTCAACTATGTGAATCAAGCACATAAGATGTATTGTTTATTTTTTTAATTCAACAGCATAACTTCATCTTCAATAAGGATTATTTTCCTGTTTAAAAACTTGAGCACCTAGACAATTTCTGTTCTTTGCTAATAATTAATATATTTAATGGCCTTTTTCTATGCTCTTTTTTGTTTTTACTGGAACTATAACTTTTGATAAGTAATATGATTTGTATCCTTTGCTAATAATTATGTGATTTCCACACATAAAGAGTTATACAGTTATAAAGAGTTGTACAGGATAGGAACTCTTAATATACATGTGGATCGACATTTTTTAAATTCTATAAATAAATATTCATTAATTGCATTAGTATTTAAAATTTGCTTTGCAGAAAATCGCTTAGAGGTTCTGTCCTGTGCAATGTGTGATTAATATTATGAATATTTCGTGAGCATTGGAAAAGAAATTGCTTTCCAAATTTATAATTTTAGGATTATCTTTTCTTTGCAATTTATAATCTTAGGAGAGATGATCTACAATGTTTATATTTATCACCTACATACTTCTGCCTTTTTTCATGCTTTATCATTCACAATGTCTAAGATATACTACATCATTTGAGTAGTATTTGTTGTAAATAAAAACTTATTTTTCCATTATTTGCTCATGTCCTCGCCATTAAAACATTCAGTATACAGTGGCACCATGATTCATGAACTCAGTTTGTTTCAGCACACTGGAAAAGATCATGCTTATGTGAGAAAGATGGCTGTTGTCATGTTCATCAACCAATACTGAGTTCACAAACAACAGGCATTTGCCAAAATCTTTGAATTACTAACAAAAGTGTTTGTGAATGGAGGTAGCAATTTAGGGTTAGGGTTAGCAAAAATAATACTTCTTTTTACAAAAATTCTCTGGAATAAAGACAGAGAGCAGGGCTGGGAATTTAGCTCAATGGCTTAAGCACCTGCCTTGCAAGTGCGAGGTCATGAGTTCGATCCCCAGTACCAAAAAAAAAAAAAAAAAAAAAAAGACAGAGAGCAGAGCAGAGATTTTTACCACACTGGAAAATTTGCCACCATGGATGACTGGTAACTTTCACACATTCGCTGACTAAAAAGGAGAATGGTGGTACTTATAATACAAAATATAACATAAAGCAAGATAAAGTTGTGTTTTAGTTTGGGCACTAAAAAAATAATTAAAAGTGATCAACTTAAGGAAGTAACATGTAGAAAATGATGAGATAGATAAACTTTGGTATCAAAAATCTGTTTTTTCTCTTTCTGTTAATTTCTGTGCTTCCTTTTGTGTATGGTCTTTGTTCTCTTGGACAGGATAATCTCGTGAGCACAGAGTTATTAGGAATACATTTTCAAACTCACAACAGCAAATGGAGAAGAGGGAGAGATTTTTTGCATTACTTTAAATGAGAAAAATCCCAGAACGGTGTTCTGATTGCATTGCAGGCATCTCAAAAGGAGAGGACAGCCACCATTGCCATGAATGTTGAGAACTCTCTCGTGCATCTCCCTCTGTGTCCAGGGATATGGTTCTGTTCTTCACCAGGGTCAAAGGATTACAGTGGGGAAAGAGCTGGTTTTCAAAGTTAAAATTTATTTTACTGTAATTTTTCCTATCAGTACATGTTTGTGGTACATAATTTCCAATTTCTTACTCCGTTGTATTCTTAATACCTCAGTATTTTTTATGGTATCCTCAGACCAAAAATTTTTATATTTTAAATAGTTCCAAATTTTACCCAAATCAATTTTCTCCATTTTATGCATGTCTCAGGAGGAAGCAGAGCAAGGACAGAGATACTAGAGAAAACTGTGGGGCAAGAGTTGCTAAACCAGAGAGAGCCAAAACAACTAGGTCAAAACATCAAGAGATCAACAGATAAAAGTCACACTGTCCCCCAAGGTTCCAAGGCATGCACAAAACTGAAAGTGCAGAAACAAAGCCTGTCTCAAACCTCATTTGTGATGGTATTGATTCTCCTGGTAGACTTTGTTTGCCATGACACTTGCTCTATAAAACTTGTACGCTAAAAAATTTACTTTTTTGACAGGTGGGCTGGAATGTACCCACTAGTCCATGATTACTTTGAAAAACAGCTCTTTAAGGGTTGAGGTATAATGTAGAGGAGGATGGCAGAGTGATGCTGGGGTAAAAAATAATATTGTGTCTCACCAAAGAGGGAAGAAATGGTAGATACATTATAGACAATTTAAAGTAGATGTGTGAAGGGGATGTGATTGAGAAGAAGTGCTTATTTAAAATAGCCACTCGAGACAGACTCACAGAACAGTGAATAATGAATGTTACAATGGATAACTTCTAGAAAACCTCACTAGGAGCAGACTGCCGCACTCTTCCTCTCGAGTAGCCCAGTGTGAGATCTCAATCTAGGGCAAACGTGCTATCTAAACCCTAGAGTTTCAAATACTTAAACAGGACCAAAGTATTGCACTATGTCTTACTCTGTGGTATGACAAGAAAATACATAAACTTTAAAAAAAGTTTATTCTCTGATGCTTTCAATAAAATAGCAATCAAAGTTACAACTTTCACAAAAGCTGCACTTCCAAGGAAAGCATCAATATATGAAATTAATTCATATGTTTAGAAGGTGCTTTGTCTAATGTTGATAGATATTAGCAGAAGAAATACTTGTCTGAGTCTTTTAAAAGACAATTTCTGTGTTCAACAGACTGATTCACAGACTCTAAGCTGGATTCTATAAAGACCAAAAATAATTATATTTTTTTCCTAGGAAGGAAAGAAAGACCAGAATTAAATAGCAGGAATCACATTTATTTCAGTTCATCACCACCAAATTCTTCTCTTCTCAAATGTTTTCTCAATTTTTATGATGAAATAATATAAAATTCCAGATATGGGTAATTTTTCCTTAACTTAAAAGGATATTCAATAACTTAACAAAATGAATAATGATTTATTTATGTCGTCTAATAGATGTTTCAGTTCTAGGTTCCAAATGTGTCAAAAGTTTCTTCATACAAAAAAATTTGTTCATATTTTTTTCTCAGGTTAAAGATATTGCTTGCTGTAAATGTCTCTCTCTGAGCTAGGGTTAAACTTCTTACTATTTAATGTGGCTAAAGATTTTTTTCTTAAGTAGAAAATAAAGTAAATTTCCTCACTCATGTTTATGTTTGTCCTTGTGACTTGCTTTCATCAAAGAAATGTGGGCAAAGAGGGTGTTAGTAAACTTTTTGGTTTTTGCCAATTTGATGAATGAGATATCTCATTGTTCTTTTAAATTTAACCTTGAACTCTGGTGTTCTGGGGTCAGCTCTGCAGACTCCATGGAGAGGACCTGGACCATTGATGAGGGAAAGTGGAATTGGGTGCAGGGTCCAATGGAGCTGCAAGACCTACAGCCTGGGACTAAGATGGTGCTGAGGCAGGGAAGGAGTCTTAATATTGCAGTCCTGGAGTCTCAGTTTGCAGATTTGCCATAGCCTCTGCTGGCATAGGATATGGATTGAAGCTTTGGCCTGGATAAACCACCTGAAGACTGAGTGTATGGAGACAGACTGAACCTAGTGGTCCAAATAGACTGGTCTGGGTTTTGGGGCTCTAAAGGGCATCTTAAACCTGGACCCACTCTGGTGGTCCTGGAGTCTGGTTCAGTTGGGGCCAACTCCTTACTGGAGTCACCTTGGATGCTCCTGGACCTTGAACTGCTACAGCATGAGGCCATAGTGGCTGAGCTGGCAATGGCAAGCCTTGTCACTGAGGCCAGGCATATGGAACTGGCCGTGGGATGGGAGGCCTGAAGTCTGGAGCTTTGAGGACTAAGTGGGCTATGGTTTGATCTTGAACCTAAAGTGGATCTGGATACTCAGTGCACTGGGGCTGATGCTGGAACTGCAGAAGCTTGGTTTGAGACTGCTTGTGTGCTTGTGTGCTGCAATGATGACTGGGATTGCAGGTTGGCCTGTAAAGCAGAAGACTGAAAAGCTCACTCTCTAGGTGCTAGAACTGAGGCTGTGAGGTCTGCTCAACTCCAAGTTTCACTAGCGTAAATCCAGGGCTGGGATTTGAGACCAGGTCCAAGGGCAGACACTTTTCTCTCAAGTGGCGAATATGGATGTCTTACCTCAGGGATCCTTCCTAGCTGCTTCAGTATATTTTTATGCTGTGCTCAAGCACTGCAATTTGTTGTAAAAGTACCATTGTCTATAGAAAGCTGTTAGATAGATAAATATTATGTTGTGATATCACCTGATAATTTTTATATTTATTGCTCTTTAAAAACATAATTTATTGTACTTACTATTAGATTTCAACATGTGAGTATGCCATTCTTTTTGCATTTTAATCATTATAACTAATATTGCATAAACATTTAAAAATATATATCTTTGTGTGGAGTTCTAAATATCTTTTAAGAATAAGCTCTTAAATGTGACATTATTGATTCAAAAAGGGATTAAATATTAATATGCATAATAGATTTTGCAAAATTATTTTTCCAAATAGTTTCACCAGTATTCACTTTTACTAGAAGCCTTATTCACACATTTTGAACCCTGGTATCTTTCTTCAATTTCATACATGCATGTTAATATTCATGTTGATATTCTTTCTTTAATTTCAAATAAAATTACACATTTATTATTATGATTCTTTATTATGATTTCAGTCTTTTTATATTTGACACTGTTTGGAAACTTTTTCTTTTTTTCATTGTATCAATGCTTCAGAATTGTATCTCATAGTAATCAGTAATGTTGTACAATTGTTTTAGCTTTTTGTGATTTGATTATTTGCATTTAACCAGTTGATTATTTATTTATATGTAGAATAAGGTAATAATTTAACTTAACCTCTGAGCATTAAGAAAACTATTCCTTTTTATTTGCCTGTTGCTTTTTCTATTTTCTAGAACCATGCATACAAGATACGTTCTTCATGCTTTAGTCAGAGAATTATCTTCTCTGAATTTACACTACCAGACTTTTCATAGTGTATATTTGCTATGATTATTTTAGTAGTAAAGGCTGGCACTCCAAATTTTAGCTAATATGATATAGTATACAAACAGAAAAATAAAATTTATGAGTGACTTCATAATAACTACTAACTTCCTAGTTTATTATAGTTTTATACACATACACACAAACTCAAGGACACTGAAGTGGTATAGAACAATTGTTTCTATTCTTTCCTCTTAACTGATTTTCTTTTCTACTTGTGTTTACTCTTCTCTGCTTGAAATTATCTCTCTAATTTTGCTATTCAATTTTTAGTTTCCTTGTAACTCACTTTTATCTTTTCTTTGCACTATTTTGTTGGATGCTATATTTTCAAATATTCTAATAAAAGTGTGTATTGCTTAAAGGTTATCTTTTGTTGTTTTACATGAAATCATTTCAGTGTACTTGTAGTCTCTAACTCTAGGATTATGTGTTTGTTGGCTTTCATGATTTATCTTTTATCTCTACCTAGCCCTCTAATTTATCATTAATCAATAAATATACCTACCTGCTTACACATCTCATCCTCAAACAAGGAGAGGTTCAGACATATCCAATTTTTGGCAATAGATAATATCTAAGTATACCTTGATCAGATTCTTTGTTTTTATTACAGTATGTCAGTTTTGTTAAAATTTCTTTTCTACAGTCGGTTGGAGCCTAAAATGATGAATAATATATCTTTTTGCCTTCTAAGCAGAATGCACTTAGTATACATTTGTAAGTAGGTTGTGTTTGGAAGGTTTCCACTGCCTAAATTCTGTTTCTGTGTTGCAAGTATCTGAAAAATTTGATAGCACAATTACCTCATGAATTGCTGCTAGAGGTTTTCTTTTCTTTCTTTTTTTTTTTTCTGGTACCAGGGATTGAACTCACAACCTCACACTTGCCAGGCAGACACTTATGCCACTGAGTTAAATCCCTGGCCCTGCTAGAGGTTTTCAAATATATCCTTTCCCAAAATACTTTATTTGATGGGACTTTACATTCCAGAAGGTAGAATGCCACCACATATTACCACCTTTCACTTTCCTTCAATTTTTTTCTTCTTTGAAGGTTGAAATTTCTACATTAGTACAGGAGGAGAGATACCATTATAGAAACATGTGTAGATAAAAAAGCATTGTAAGAAAGAAAGATCTGCATGCAGTTTGGATTCACATAACTTGACTTATCAAATCGGGAAGAAAGGAGTAAGAAAACAGCCAAGCATCTTGTATCTTTTCATTTTTTTCTTCCTCTATAGTTAGGAAACCTGATTTTAATTGTCAGTTTAGCTCGGATATTTTGTGGTAAGAGAAAATTTTTGTTATAGCCAGTAGTTGAATGTACTCTCTATCATTAATTTTGTTAAGAAATTTTTCTTTACATGAGTACATGTAGTAGTGAATTTTAAGAGGCTGACTCAGAAAGTATCATCTAGTGAAATTTTTACTACAAGGTTCCAGTGTATTAATATTTGCTATAAAATGCTCAGTGCTAATTCATGGGCATGTAATGTTTATAATTTGCTATGTGCAAAATGCATGGGCATAGAAAAGAAACAGTAAACATGTTATTTCTTTAAGATAATGCTTCTTTTGCTGTGGTCCATCTTCAACTAAGAATCATGGAAAGTAGCAGTGCTTATAGGTAGCTAATAAAATTTTTTAAAAATTTCTGCATTCATTTAAATTACTTACAAATGTATTACAGGAATAATATCCTGACTTAGACATAGTATGAAACCCCAAAAAGTTTTGCAAAATATCTTTATTAAAATAATTTTGCAATTGTAACTCAAAATACCATGACCTAACAAGTAATCTGAAGATAGTTTCCCAAAAATTATTTTCAAACATAAATTTTTTTTAATGCAAAGTAGAGGAGGAACAGTGAATGCTTTATCAGAAAAGGCTTCAATTCTTCTCATAGTTATTTTCCTTCCATGAAATTGAAAGTTTAGAATATTTAGAAAGTTTAGAACATTTACTCATATTTTCATCCATAAGAATTATCTTTCTTTCATAACAGAGATTTGATTAATTTTGAAAGGAACAAATATCCTCAACAAGGTATAACTTTAAGATTAGTGAAAAATATGGTTTTGGAGAGCATTTCAAAGGGTCTTCCTTTATCTTTTTTTCCATGACTTTTTCAGTGAAATTCCTTTATATATTATCCTAAATGTTCCATCCCTATGAAATAATATTGAAAAAATGCTAAGTTGGTCTCAGTAAAAATGATTATTAGAGTCAGGAAGACTCAAAGTTATCAAAATCAACTTCTTCATTGGTATTGAACCCCAGAAAGGTTATGTGACGTGCCCAAACCTACACAGGTTTGGAGTGCACATAAGGGACCCAATCAGATTCACCAGTCTTCTGCAAAATTTGCCAGATCCCATGAAGCAATGAAGTGTTATGTAACCTAATGATACTCAACGACCTATATTAATTGAGCTGATAATTAATGATATAGCATTGACTCAAGACATACTCATTTATTCTTCTTTGGGTTTGGATGATTTCCTCACCATTTAACTTGTTTCTTTCTAGAATTTCCCTTACTAATGTCATTTGTGTCTAAAAACCATGAACTGCTTACACTCATAAAACCCCCAAAAAACGTGACAAAAATACATTTAAGTACGATGAGTAGAGCACTCTTTCTCTGGAGATTTGAAAATCTCTCAAATCTAAAACTTTCCAAAAGTGAAAAATTCTACATTTGACCTCATGTGGGAAATCACAATCACTTTATTCAGAATTCTATATGGAAAAAGAGGCCCTAATTTCTCCTCAGCTGTGATACACAAACTTTATTTCATGTACAGAATTATCGAAAACATTGAATAAAGTTACCATCAGGCTATGTGTGTAAGGTTTTTGCTCACACTTGTGTCCCCATCCTAAGATAGTGTATTATGTATATACAGATTGTCTTAATGTATCTGAAACTGCAAAATCTGAAACACTATTCATTTTAAGCATTTTGGATAGAGGATAGTCAATCTTGCAAGTTAATGAAATGATGGTACAGATAGGATGAGTGAAATTCATTTAAACTCAGAGTATTTAGTCATAATATTGTTAAAAGTCTCATGTCACTTAATACTTGTTGACATCTTTAGTCATTTTGTGAACTGGAAAAACACCTACCCACTCTTTGCCTTATTTTCTCTATATCAAATTAACTTTTCAAAATATCAATATATATGTCATTGGGTCATCATCCTTAAAGCAGTTTGAACCATCAGTATTAAGAGTATTTTTTGATCTCCATTCATTCATCCATCCAGAAAAAAATGCCAGGAATTTCATGAGCAATCTCCTCAAGCTTTCATAAAAAAGGTATTGTGGTAAAGCAAGCTTAGTTATAGACTCTCTCAATTGATTATAATGGCCCCAATAAAGCCACCAACTGAAGAAAATTGTACTGCTAAAATGATCAGAGTTTCTTCCCAAATCAAGGAGGCTTAGGGGAAGAGCCAGTCCTTCAATCACAGCATGATGTGAAAATTAGCAAAACAGAATTCTTCTCTGCACATATTCTACAGTAAACTTTTTTTTTGTTTGGTAACAGGGATCATGAGATCTCGCATTTGTCAGGCAGGCACTTCGCCGCTGAGCTGAGATAAACTCCAGGCTTTATAGTGAACCAAAATTACTAGAGACATAATTAATTTCCCTTGTGTCATTAGCAATATCACTTTAAACTTACTTAACTGCTTCTCATGGTTTGGTGACTGTCAAGTAAAAAATTACATTTGGTCCCTGCAGGCATATAAAAGAATCATAGGGTTAGTATTAAGAGCCTGGAACATCATTTCGTAAGCAAAACACAAAACAATAGAAATAAAGTGAGACAATAGTCAATGCTTGTTCTCTACTCTGATGTCTATGTATTGCACCTGTGGCAAATAAGATACTTGAAATTAATTTGTAGCCATTCCTTAATAGTCTTTCATTGTATTTAGGCAATATTTAGTGATTGCTTATTCTGAATCATCTCAGAATATTCATAAAGTAATTACCTGATATCAGTTTTATTTGCATGGTATAAGCACCTTACATTCCATGATAGAAGGAAAATTGTGCAATGAAAGTTTTTGAAAGGTTAAGTATTCAGAAGGGATGTATTCCTTTTTTCACAGCTTACTTTGGATAAGCTTGATTGACTCTTACTTGATAAAAAGTTGCACATATTTACTTTATATTTGAAATAAGCCATCCCTCTATTTTCTGCCATTACCCTAAACAAGATGGGTTTTTTTTTTGTCAGAAATCATATTTGAGGATAAAAGCATTTACAATTCATTTGACTACTCAGGCACACTGAACCCCTCTTAGTAGCACTGATTTCACATAAGACATGTAGAATATATTCCAAGCTTGAATGGTTTCATATGAATGCTTTATTAATATTGGGGGTAATAATTTTACTCCTTTGACTTTATCTAGCATTGCTCATCCATGTAGATAGGTAGAGGCTATAAAAATTAAGACATAGTTTAGAATCATGTGTTAGGAGCTCAGAATCAGATTTTGTAATTCTGTAATTTTCTTCTACCTAAAGGATATCTGTTACTTTTAGTGCAGACTGTCTGGTGCAGCTTCATAGAAAAAACACAGTGTTACACACACAGACACACACACACATGAGACAGAAAGAATTTGTTTTGTGTATACCTTCTAAGTGAGGCATTTAATAAATATTTTCTTTAGTTCTAATAATTTTTGTCTTGAACTTTCTAATATATTAATCAGTTCATCTCCAAATAAATGTTAACATTTCATTTTCTTCCAAATCTATGACTTTTTATTTCTTTGTCAGTACAATATTTACTAATCACTTTGGTTTTGAGTATCATTGTGCCTGTTTGTGTTTTAGTTTTATTTTGATTTCTTGAACTTGGTTGAAATACTTTACATACTTCTTCATTAATTATGCTCCCATTCAGCTTAGGATGGTTAAATTTTATTCTGATAAGAAGATACTTTTCTATTTCTATTGTATCAAGGATGAGAATTATAGTTTATAAGATTATTTTGGCATTGACTTAGATAACATAATTATTTAAAGCTATGTTAAGTGAAGTCATTTTCTTGGTTATTATGTATTTTTTATTAAATATTCCTGCTTGTTTTGAAGGTGATTTATATTGAAGACATGAAATTATCCCATCATTTTTTTATTTTGATTTTTCCTTGTAGGCTTTAATACATATTTTAAGAAAAATATAGGAATAATATATGTGCTGAGATCCTTATGAAAAGGGGAGACACTTCTTGTATTTGCATACATGAAGGAAAACTGGATAAACACTTATCCCATGTTAAATTTTTTTTGGATAGTCTTCTGTGTTTAAAGGATAGAAATTCAGAATTTCCTTTTTAAATTATATTACTCCCTTTTTAATGAATATTGTAAAGTAGCACAATTCTCAAGCTGTGGCAGGGATACTACTGTTTGCACAGGTAGATTTTCAGTGACCTTAAAGATCAAAAAGCAGAGGCAACAGATTTGAAAATTGTGTATTTTTCCAGAAATAAAGCTGGTAAAATGTTGGGAGTAAGATCTTGGTTCCCAAAAACATTAGCATTGAAAAGAAAGCAAGTGCTTTGCATCAGGACAATAGAAAAGATGATTTGAGAACATTCAGGAAATGACCAGATACCACCATCACAGGCTCAAGGGTATAAACTTCCGGGGAAAACTACTTTTTAAAAAATTTTATTCAAAGAGAAAAAAGGAAAAGCAAAACAGAGAAAAGGGAAGAAACAATACAAAATTTCAAAAAATTAAACAGTAAGAAATCACTAGTTTATAAATTACATATTGTCTTCTTAGATATAGTTGTCCAAGTTACAAAATTAAAGCATACAAAGTGGACATTCAGTGAGGCTGCATACAGTTCTTTTCAATGATCCAACAATAACTTAGCAACATGGTTATCAATCCTACATATTTAAGCATACATGTAGTTATATCCTTTAGAGCACTTTGTTTTCCTCTTTTTGATTTTTAAGAACATTATTTGTTTAGTTACATCATGTTTCAGCATGCTCAGTACCTTACTGATTGTTGTGTTTTTTTAGATTTTAATTTTATTTTATAGAGAAAAAAAGAGGACAGAATAAAGCATATCAGAACAATGCAAGCAAAACAGTGCTTCACAACAGGACAATTGGATACCAACAGTAGCTACCATAATGTCACATTCTTTGAAATAGTTGAGGATAGCTTCACACACAATAATATCAAACATAGCAAAATAGAATAAGACCATTTAAGATAATGAAAGTATTACAAGGCATTCTGAACCAAATAACAGAGAATGAACAATGGCTACTATAATATCTTGTTTTCCATAAAAAATTTGTTTATATTATTATACATATTAAAATCCAATAAGACCCAACATGATATAATCAATGGTAATAGAACAACAGCATGTTAGGACTTCAAAGCAAGATGATATTAAGTCAGCAATGGCTGCCATAATGTCTTATTTTCTTCAAAGTAACTGTTTATACCATCACACATAAGATCAAACAAAATAGAATAAAGTCATTCCAACTAATGAATTAAAACATTATAAGACTTCAAAGCAATATAATGGAGAACAATGATTATGATAGAATCTTAGGCACTCTTACCATTTCTTACACTAGGGAGACAATACGGTATTTATACATGTGAGTTTGACTTGTTTCGCTTATGAGTACAGTCTCAAGTTGCATCCGTTTATTTATAAATATTTCAATGTGATCATTCTTTTTTATTTTAAAGAGAATAAAAAAGAGGACAGATCTAAGAAGATCAGAACAGAACAATGTAAGCAACACAGCACTTCACAACAAGAAAATTGGATATTAACAATAATTATCAGAATGTCTCTTTCTTTGAAATAGCTGAGAGTTTAGCTTCACATGCAATAATGTCAAATATAACAAAATAGAAAAAACCACTCAAGAGAATGAAAGTATTACAAGGTATTCTGAATCAAATAACTGAAGATGAACAATGGCTACTATAGTATCTCATTTTCCATAAAAAATCGTTTATACTCTCATACATATTAAAATCCAATAAGACACAACATGATAGAACCAATGGTAATAGAAAAACAAAAGCATGGTAGGACTTCAGAGCATGATGATATTAAATCATATAACATATTGTCTTTTCTTTAAAGTAACTATTCATACCATCACATATAAGATCAAACAAAATAGAATAAAACCATTCCAACCAATGAATGAAAACGTAAGACTTCAAAGCAATATAATGGTGAACAATGATTACCATTAAATCATCTGTATTCTTACCATTTCTTACACTAGGAAGACTATACAGTATTTATAGATGTAAGGTTGGTTTATTACACTTATGAGTATGGATTCAAGTTGCATCTATTTATTTATAAATATCTCAATGTGATCAGTCTTTATAGCTGAGTAGTATTCCACTGTATAAAAGTACCACAATTTTTTTATCCATTCCTCAGTTGATGGGCACTTAGGTGTTTCCAAGATCTGGCTATTACAAACTGTGATGCTATAAACATGGGTGCACATATATCAATGTAGTATGATGTTTTCAGTTCTTCTGGGAATATGCCTAGGAGTGGAATAGCTGGGTCAAATGGAACTTCCAATCCCAGGCTTTTTAGGAATCTCCAGACTGACCTCCACAGTAGTTACACCAGTCTACACTTCTACCAACAGTGCAGAAGAGTTCCTTTTTCACCACAACCTCTCCAGCATTTATTGTTGGTAGTTTTCTTGATACTGGCCATTCTTTCTGGACTGAGATGGAATCACAGTGTGGTTTTAATTTGCATTTTTCTAATGACCAATGATGATGAACCTTTTTTTTATGTATTTATTTGCCATTCATATTTCTTCTGAGAACTGTGTGTTCATCTCAGATGCTCATTTTTGGAATGGTTCTTTGAGTTTTGGGTTCTGATTTTTTAAAATTCTTTGTATGTTCTAGACAGAAGTCCTTTGAGGGACAGTTCACTAAGCTTTTTTTCCCAGTTTGTGGATTTTATTTTCACTATGCTGGCGATTTATTTCAACATGCAGAAACTATTTAATAAGACATGATCCCAGTTATTGATTCTGGGAAGTATTTCCCATGTAGTTTGGTTCTTGTTCATGAATTCTCTACCAACCCCTAAAGTCTTCAAGATTTTTACCTACTTTGTCTTCCAACAGGTTTAGTATTTCTGTTTTAATATTTAGATCTTTGATCCATTTAGATTTTAGTTTAGTACATTGTGATAGGCACGAGTCTAGTTTTATTTTGCAACATATGGATAGCCCGTTTTTCCAGCACCATTTATTAAAGAGACTATCGTTTTTCCAGTGGACATGTTTGGCCCCTTTATCAAAGATAATGTGGTTGAGCGTGTTTGTAGTTGTGGTTTTATCTTCTCGTCTATTCCATTGATCTTCAGATCTGTTTTTATTCCATTGCCATGTTGAATTTATTACAGTAGCTTTGTAGCATAACTTCAAGTCAGGGATTGTGATGCCTCCTGCCTTGGCTTTGCTGCTTAGAATTACATTTGCTATTCTAGGTCTCTTCTGGTTCCAGATGAATTTTAGGAGTGATTTCTGTAGATCTATGAGGCATGTTAATAGTATTTTAATTGAGACTGCATTGAATCTGTATAACAATTTCAAAAGAATGACCATTTTCACAATATTTATTCTTCCTATCCATGAACAAGGGATGTCTTTCCATTTTCTGAGGTCCTCTTCAATTTTTTTTTCAGGGTATTATAATTTTCCATGTATAGCTCTTTTAGTTCTTTTATTAGATTAATTCCTAAGTATTTCATTTTTTTGGATGCTAGTGTGAAGGGTGTGGCTTCTCTTGCTTCTCTCTCGGTGATTTTGTTGTTAGTGTATAGGAATGCTATTATTTTTTGAGTATTGACTTTGTATACAGCTACATTGCTGAATTTTTTTACTACATCTAGGAATCTTTCAATGGTGTTTTTGGGGTCTTCTGTCATCTGCAAATAAAGATAGTTCAACTTCCTCTTTTCCCCTCTTTACTCCTTTTATTTCTCTCTCTTGTCTAATTGCTCTGGCTAGTATTTCTAGTACTATGTTGAATAGGAGTAGTGACAAGGGACATCTTTGTCTTGTGTCTGATTTTAAGGTAATGGCTTCCAGTTTTTGGCCATTTAATATGATGCTGGCTCTTGGTTTGTCATAGATGGCCTTTATCATATTGAAGTAAAGACCATCTATTCCAATTCTCTGTAAGGTTCTTATCATAAATGGATGCTGGATCTTATCAAAAGCTTTTTCTGCACCTATAGAAATGATCATGTGATTCTTACATTTGGCTCTCTTGATATGGTGGACTACATTTATTTATTTATGTACGTTGAACCATCCCTGCATGCCTGAGATGAATCCTACTTGGTCATGGTATATAATCTTCTTGATGATTTGCTGCATCCTGTTTGCCAATATTTTATCGAGAATTTTTGCATCTATGTTCATTAGGGAGATTGGCCTATAGTTTTCTTTTTTAGTTGGATCTTTCTCAAGTTTTGGTACTAGAGTAATATTTGCTTCCAGAAACGACTCAGGGAGAATTGCTTCCCATTAAATTTCATTGAAGAGTTTGAGGGGTGTTGGCTTTAAGTCTTCTTTCTTGTAGAATTCTACAGTGAATCTATCTTGGCCTGGGCTCTTTTTGTTGGTAAGGACTTGATTTCATCTTCAATTTCATTAATAGAAATTGGGTTATTCATCAGTTTTACATCTTCATGATCCAATTTTGGTGGTTAATATGTTTCTAGGAATCTGTCCATTTCTTCTGTTATCAAAACTATGAGTAGAGGTTTTCAAAATAGATGTTGATTATCTTTATTTCCACAGAGTCAGTAGTGATTTCACATTTTTCATTTTGTATTGCGTGAATTTGTGTCTTTTCTTTCCTTTTTAAAGTTAGGTTGGCTAGGGGCTTATCAATTTTATTTATTTTTTCAAAGAACCAACTATTTGATTCATTGATTCTTTGTATTGTTTTCTTAGTCTCTATTGCATTAATTTCTGCTCTGATCTTTGTAATTTCCTCCCTTCTTTGGCTTTGGGCTTGGCTTACTCTTCTTTTTCTAGATATTTGAGGTTTAATATAAGGTTGTTTGTGTTTGTTCTGTTTTCCTAATGTGGGAGCTCAGTACAATAAATTTTCCTCTGAGGACTGCTTTCATTGCATCCCACTGATTCTGGTTGTATTTGTATTTTCATTTGCTTGTAGATATTATTTAATTTCTTCTTTAATTTCATTTGTGACTTATTGATTGGTCAAGAGCATATTGTCCAATTACCATGTGATTGTGGGGTTTTTACAATTTATTTTATCATTAATTTCTAGTTCCATGGTGCTACGATCTGATGACATGCATGGGATAATTTCAATTCTTTGGCATTTACTTAAATATGTTCTGTGGGCTAGTATATGGTCTATTTTAGAGAATGTCCCATGTACTGCTGAAAAGAATGTATATTCTGATGTTGGATGGAACACTCTGTATATGTCTATCAAGTCCATTTGTTCACAAATATTGATTCAGTTGAGTTATTTCTTTGCTGATTTAATGTCTAGTTGATCTTTCCCTTTATGTCAATGGTGTGTTGAGGTATCCTGTTTTAATTGTATTATTGCTTTATTGATTTTTCATTTTTGTTAATACTTGCTTTGTATAGCTGGGTGCTCTGTAATTTGGTGCATATATATTTAAGATTGTTATCTCTTCCTCTTGAATTTTTCCCCTAGCTAGTATTAGTGACCTTCTTTATTTCTTCAGATCATTCTTGGTTTGAAGTTCACATTGTCTGAAAACAGAATACATGCCCCTGCTTTTTTTTTTTGAGTTCCTATTGCATGAAGTATTGTTTTCCACCCTTGGACTTTTAGTCTTTAAATTTCCTTTTGGGTTAGACGGTTTTCTTGTAAACACAATATGGTTAGATCTTGTTTCTTGATCCATTCTGCCAGTCTGTTTCTTTTAATTGGTGAATTGAGGCCATTTACATTAATGGTTATAACTGTTATATATCATTTTATTGTTGACCTGTTATCTTTCATAAGTTGTATCTTTACTTTTCCATTCTGTTTAATTGTCTGTCTTGCTTAGTGTTTTTTTTCCCTATGTGTATCTAGAATGTCTTTCAGTATTCTTTGTAGGGTTGGTTTTGTGATCATGAAGTTCTTTAGCTGTTCTTTGTCATGTAAGTATCTTATTTCTCCATCCATTTTGAAGGATAGTTTTATAGGGTACATCAATCTGGGTTGGAAGACATTTTCCTTTAGGATCTGAAACTTTTCACTCCATGATCTTCTTGACTTTATTGTTTGTGTTGAGAAGTCTGCTGTGATTCGGATAGGTTTTTCTTTATAGGTGATCTGTCTTTTCTCTCTAAAAGTTTATAATATTCTGCTCTTATGTTGAATTTCTGGGATGGTAATTATTATGTGTCTGGCTGGAGTTTTATTTTGGTTATGGCTGTTTGTAGTTCTATATGCTTCACTAATCTGTGTGTCAGTTTCCATTCTCATGTTTGTGAAGTTTTCAGCTATTACTTCTGTAAATAGCCTCTTGATATCATTTGTGTTGTCCCCTTATTTTTCACTTATCTCTATTAATCTTATATTGTTTTTCTTTGCATCATCTTGCAACAGTTCAATTGTTATTTCCTGATTCCTTGTTATTTTTAAAAGATCATTCCTTTCCTGTTAACTAGCTGCAATCTTATCTTTGAGGTCTGAAATTCTATCTTCACTTTCATTGATGCTTTTTTGGCAACTTTCAATAGAATTTTTGATTTCCTGTATATCTCTTTGAATCTCCTTCATGTATTCTGTTTGTTATACTGTTATTCTATCTTTTTGCTCTGCTCCTCTAATTTTTTAGCTGTGTCTTTAGATGCCTTCACTATTTCTTTCACCGCTTTTATCATTTCTTCTTTTACCTGGGAGATTATTTCTGATTTGAGTTCCTTCATAGCTTCCTGTACTTGTTTCCTTTTTCAGTTGATATCATTTCAGGTATTCCTAGTGTTTGACTAGTGTTTTCTTCTATGTATGTGGCTCCCAGGCTTTCTTGGGATGTGCTGGAAGTTTGACATTGCATTTTGGTCTTTCGTTTGTCATTTTCCTATATTTCTGTGTTTCAAGCAATGTTCCAGTACTTTCCCTGGGAATGTTGGAAATCACCTGTGACCTCGGCTCCTGGGACTCATGCAGCCTTGTCTCCTCTTGTGGCATGGGCCTGGCTCCCCTCTCAGCATGGGCCTACCTCCTCTTGCCTTGTGGGCCTGGTCCCCTGGTTGAATAAAGGTCACTGGGCATGGTCTGCTCCAGCCTGCAGAAACTCTCCAGTCTAATCCAGTGTCCTAAGGGGCTGGACGGGCACTCAAGAACTCAAGAACATTTAATTATGTGGAAAATTATACTTCCAATAATGGGTCCACTGAACATTACTATAAGCAATAGAAAAATACTGCACAGGTTTGGAAACACTTTTCCCATTTTAACAGCATGTGGTTTATCAATTTAAATTTAACCCTCTGGAGGAGTTAATTTCCTAAGTTCTCCCCTTAAATTGTCTGCTTTATGAATTTTCATGAGAAGTATGACAAAATAGGAAAAAAAACCCCATAATTTGAGTTTGCATTCTCATGACCTCCAAGAAGCCAGGCAGTCTTCCAAAGCTCTCAAGCCTTCTACATAACAGGGATAATTATAGTTGTCTCCTAAGGAGTTTACATGAAGATCAAGTGACAGCATGAATATAAATCCCTTTATAAAATCTGAACCTCTAATATTCATTATCATTATAGTCATTCCTAAATATTCACTTGGGTGAACACAAATGAAGTATAAAATTTATGTAAAAATATGTGAAGTAGTTTGAAGGGAAATGTCAGTGAATGTATTTGAAAGAAAATAAATTTTGGTCTACAGGGCTGCTGATTAGAGACAAATGAAATTCTTGGTAAATACACTTTTATAGGAATTACTAGATAATCTGTACTTTATAATTCAAATATGAAATATTTCATTAAATTTCATAAATGTGACCTCATCTCCATTTCACCAACCAAAAGATATTTATTTGGACTTAAGTTTTATACTTGATAAGCTCAGAGCTGCCACTTAAAAGCATATTAAAACTTCAGAATGTTTTACAACATGCTAATTTAAGTGCTTTGTTAGCTTATTTCATTAAAGTTTACAAAAATAAAATGATCTTTGTAAAGTGTTGATCTAATCTCATTCCACAAGGAGACTTAATTTCTAACTTGAAGGTGAATTTAAAGATTTAAATTTGGAAAATGAAAGAAACAAACATATATCAGTGGCATTATCCCTTAATATAATTCAGCTGCCTACAGTTTTAATATTCTTTCAACATATACAATATTATTCAGTACATCCTGTTTTAAATTGAATGGAGTTAGACTGTTTTTAAAATATATTTATTTCTCCTTTTTCCACTATCAAGATTGTCTATACACCTCTTTGTAGCAAATATATCTAAGTATGTGTATTAGTGACTTTAATGTTGGTTGTTATAATAAATCAATTGTATTCTAAATAAAAAATACAAGAATTTTCCTCCAAATAGTACTTCAGTTGGGTTGGTCTTTCTATTTTGAGCAGCTTAATTTTTCAGAAATTTGAAATCCTTTTGACATGTTCAGCAGATGGAGAAAAAGAGAATGAAAAAGACCGGCCTACAACATAATTCCCACTCATTTTATTGGTTACAACTTAATCATGTGGCTCTAACTTGATGAGGGGGTGAGCTTGACAGCTGAATCTTATCAACAGTTCTACATTATAAAAGGTGAGCATGCATTTTGGTTGATAGTTGTCTCTGTCATAATACAAATTTGAAAAGAAAGCGATGCTATGGGGCAGGGAGCAGTAAGGGAGGAAAAGAATAATCACATTATTTTCTATTTTTATCCTATTCTTCAACATCTAAGAGAAAATAGGAAAGTTATATTTCACCTTTTCTAACTCCTTTTCTTTCCTTAACCAAGTAGAATAATGATTACTGACAGAGAAAGAAGGCCTGGTACAAAGAAGGAAATTCTTTTTTAAAAAAAGGAAATGGTAAATCATCATCAGTTGTTTTTATATCTCTCCATGTGAATCCTGGATTTTTCCTCAATATCTTTGGTTTGCAGTTCTCATTCTTAACATGAAATGGAGGATGTCACTTTGGGGTTACAGCTCCACTACACAAGTTCAGAAGCATAATTTGAGAAAAAGACATTTTAAGTCTGAGTGCTTTAGTCAGTTAATTTCAATGAAATATTACTGATTTCTTTGGATTTGTGAGATCCATTGCACAATCATCATAGTCCTTTATCTCAAAAGTATTATGTGAATTAAAGCACTGGACAGAAACACATATCACATCTCAAGACAGGATACAAGAGCTATTAAACGCTGATGAAGGTACCAAATATCTTTATTCTGATTTCAAAATATCCATCTTGATATAATAAGCAGCATGGTGGACCATGAAATATTTTTAGAACTTGTTACTTCATGTGCAACAGATTTCTAAACATCTGCTATATGCTAAGGCCTGGGTTGTAATTATGGACATAATGACAAACATTAGCATATCTTTAAGCAAGGGAATGACAAAGTCATATTTACATTCATAAAAATCACTTTTTGAGTGGAAGATATAGTGGAGGGCAGGAGTAGAGATTGGGAGAACACTTAAAAAGAGGCTGGTGCACTAGGAGGTATAGGGTACCCAGGTTAAAAAGCATCTGTGTAGATGAAAAGAAGAGAGCTTCAAGAGATGTTTGATTGTGCATTTGGCAGGACCTGATAAATAAGGTGCCCAGTGGGAGAATGGTAGTACCATTGTTTAGTAAGAAGATATTGAGAATGAGGACAAATGTTGAGTTCAACTTTTAAGCATGTTGAACTTAAAAGATAAGTGAAGTGTGGAGTTTAAAAGGTAAGGAATTAGATACACAAGTCTACAAAGAAGATTTCAGGCTGGAATGAAAAACAATAGCTGGGATCATGCAGTGGATAGCAAAGGAGAGTTTGTGTTAGGAAGAAGACAAGATAAATTGAGAAGAACACCAGCAGTCGTGGTATATCCAGAAGGGAAGATTCTAGCATATAGGATTATAAAAGAGCTCAGACTACAAAAATCAAAACTGTTAAGATCACCTGTAGACTGTGGTGTCAGTGAAGCTAAATTCCTTCAAGAAGGAAAGCATTTTTCCTACAGTATCTGCTACCAAATGCTCAAGTATTAGGACAAAATATGTTTTCCAGGTTTGTCAACAAAGAAGCTGTCACTGACCTCCTTGAACTAAACTGAAGGGAAGAAGAAAAGCCAAATTATTGAACACCATGGAAGTGTCTCATTAATAATAGCCAAAGTTGCACCACAAGCAAGTTGTGGCAATCCCTATGAATGCTAATTCTCTTGCACAGGGATCCAGTGCTAATGTTATGTGAAAAAAGCCATTTGCCCATCCTCACATACATATTTGCCTTTCAGAGTGTCAGCATGCTTTTAGTTAGTACTTGTAAATTCACCTTGCCAAAATGTAAGAAGGTATAAATCATACTGACAATGTACTCACGTTAATAATTGATGAACTTTTTTGAACACTAAGGGACAGGAGATGCTTTATTTCTTCAGATACTCTGTGGTTTTGCAAAACAGAAAGCTGAAGTTCAAGGATTATAAATCATATGCCAGAGATCAAGCAGGTGGGAGAGTGAGAGGGATGGATTTCATCCCAGTTCTGCTGCTTCTTTCCTCCTCATTTGACTTATTCTACCTCCTTCATCCTTTAATCACAAAGTGTCACAATTAACAGGTGTTTATTATTAGTTTCTAATGCCTGATTAAATCTAACCTGCCTTAAACAAAGCTCTCAAAGTATGTTCACTGAATAAGCCAATCTAAAAAACAGTTGAAAATTTAACTTACTTAGGTAAAGGTCAAGTTTTAAAAAAACATAAATCTATGACAAAAAGTAAGTCCTTGGATACAATAATATGGATGCCTTCCTGCCTTCATTCCTTTGAAGGAAAAATAAAAAAAATATATGAAAAATGAAATATATGAATATAAAATAAAATGAAATAAAATGAATACAAAATAAAACAGGTATAGAAATAAGGGTTTAATTTGGAAGTTTTCATTAAATTCTCAGAGGTCTTCACAGGTCCCAACAAAAGAAACAATAATCATGCAAAAAATGTTTCCTAGTTTGAATTGAACCCAGGGTAGCAAGTAAGATTTTTGGAAGTGATCACACAAAATGGATTCTCTTATTCTAAACAGCAGTTCTCATACTGAATGAATCTAATTTCTTTTGGTTCTGGTGTAGTTTGGACAAATGTTCCTTATAACCATCTGCTTGTCTTCCTTTGATTTTTTGCTGCAAAACAAACTTCAGTTCTTTTGTTTTTATTTCCAAGTAAAATTAGGAGGAAAAAGGTGAGTCCTTATACATGTCTGTGGAACATTCTCAGGTCACCTTCCTTCTAGTATATATAAACACACACATACTCTGTTCATGTCCCACTAGATTTTTGGTCATGGGTTAGATTAAGCAGTGAAATTCTTACCTAGGTTTTCATGGTTAGCAACCAGATCCTAGCCCCTTAGACAAAATGCCAGGAAGGAGCTATTTGAGTACATATCCAAGTCTCCTAATTTTCTCTGATGTAACCAGGAGAAGAGCTGGTAGGGTTCTGAAGTGCTAGCTGTTAAAATTCAACTTTTATAGGCCTATTAAAAGTGGGACTTTGAAATGTTAAAACATAGAGAAAATAGAAGTCAAATACATTGGGTATTGATAAACTAAACATGATATCAACTTTGAGAAATTCTTATGATAAATATTCACCTTCACTTTTATCCCAATGAACTGTTAGCTGAATGCTATTTTGCAATCTGTATCTCCTATTAACACATCAGTAGAACTTATTACAAAGCTTAGCACTGCTCTCAGAAAGATTACATTAACTGGATAACTTACATAATGAAATGATGAAGAAATGGACCCAGGAATCTTGTAAGCCCACTAAGCTCCTCCATGTGAACTTCACAAACATGATTCATCTAATTTCAGTTACCTTCAAAAAAGTTAGTCTACTAACATCATCATATTGATACACAGTTTCTAATTATATGAGTGTGTAGAAGGAACTCAAGCTTGCAGGTCACACATGGTATTGGATTGAATTGGAAGACAATCATTGATTGAGTCTTTTCCTTAAGGACCTCCCTCTATGCTTTCTATGCAGTTTTACACACAGAAACTACCAGAACTACCTGGCCTTCACTTTTGCCATAGAAGAGATCAACTGGAATCCTTATTTCTCTGGGCTATGAGTTCCATAATTTCATTTACAGTTATTGGAGGATACTAGAGAATTCCTTTAGGTTGCTCACAGGACAACACAAAATCCCTAATTATATATGTAGGAGAGAAAGCAAGTGTGCAGCAGTACTGCCAAAAATGCATGGGAAACCTCAGCTCAGATTGGACCACTGCTGGAGTGCTATCAGTTTCCACATGTGAGGGTTAGTGGGACAAGAAATGATGGGAAAAATTCATAGTGCTTCAATTCCCAGAAGCACAAAGGGTTAAAAATAAGACTGAGATCACTGGCATCTTTCAGAGGGTATAATGAACCAGATTCAGTATACAGAAGCGTCATGGGTTACACACAATTTCTTTTATTTGTTTATTTTTATTGGATCAGTGAGGAGGGAAAGAAGGAAACAAATGTGTCTCTGAGATGTCTGAGTAATTCATTTTAACTCTTTTACTTTTAGCAATGCTAAAAGTCTCCTGAGGGAGATGTTTACAAAGATGGGAAGAACATGTGTCTCCTTCTACCCCTTGAAGATGTTACTCAGTATATTTCAGCAATACTGCTGTGTTTTCCACCAACACTTCAGTGTATTACTCAGTTTTCATTTGGTTTAAGCTTACCTTTGGCTCATTTGATCCTATACTGACTGATAGTGTCAAGCATCCTTCACTCTATCAGGTTGCCACAAGAGACACATATTTGGCACTTGTCATGGTGTCCTTGATTCTTCATTTCAACTGGTCCTGGCTGGGCCTGCTCATCATGGAAGGCCATAAGGGTCTTCAGTTTTTCTCACATGTGAGAGCTGGGATGGACAGGAACAGAGTCTGTGTAGCCTTTGTGAAAATGGTTCAACTGTGGCTGTGTCATATTTCTCAGCCATGCATGAATATGATATCCTGAACACAGATACATCATCAGTCAACGTGGTCGATATTTACTATGATATTCATAGTCCAAATGATGTGAACTACAATATATTACAAAAGTTAGTGACATGAAAAGTCTGGGTGACAAACTCACAATGGCATGGTGAGCTGGATGGGAGAAATTTCATACTTGGCCCATTACAGGGATTCTTGTTTTTTCACACCAGCAAGAAGAGATTTCAGGTTTCAAATATTATGTCCAAGAAGCTACTCATTTCAAATACTCAGAAGACTCTTATCTCTTTATGTATTGGTACAAGAATTACTATTGCTCCTTCTCTGAGTCTGACCATGCATTGTAGAACTATACACCTAATGCCTGTCTGGTTTGGTTGCCTGTGAATCATTTTGACACAGTCATGAGTGATAGGAGCTACAATATATACAATGATGTGTGCACTGTGGCCCATGCCCTCCATGTGATGCTTTATAAAGAAATACAAAGGCCACCAATGGGAAATAGACAAAGGATGATATTTTCCCTGTGACAGGTAGTGTCTCTTCCTTTGGATAGCATGCAGTGTCATCAAGGTATTCCTCTCAACATTTTCTATGTATTTCACCACAGAATATTTGAACTATTTCTACAAAACACATGACATTGTGTAACACTTACTGTTAAGGGAATAATTCTTGAGTTTAGCAAAAATGATCCTCAATCAAGGAGCCACTGGCTATGAGAAACAGGAAGCCAGTTCACTGTTTCTATCAATAATATGTCAATGACAAACCCATGAAAATATGTTCCATGATTTTCTTATAGACAACTGGAAAACCAGTATTTAGTTACTAAACTAAATGGCATTCATCGGATGTTGAACACAATTAAATTTCATTTAATTCTGCAAACTCTTTAGGTACTGATGAACTCTTTCTGTTGGTAGATGCTATGGGAATAGTCAGACAGACAATGGAATTTGTGGGTTTTACAAAATTTGACACCATAGTTGATGTTTTTACCTAATCCAACTGCAGACCTTCTTTAAATGGGTTTGCATGTAATATTTTTTTGAAACTGCCTGACATTTCTTGATCATGAAGTTTTAGTTCTTAGACATTCATGTTCTCCAGTTCAACAGATACTAGTGTTAAAGTTGCTTTATGTTAATGGCATTAATGACACTTAGGAACTTTCCATCAGCTATATTTTTTGGCTTTATCCTGGAGCTCTGTTCACACAGGATGATGTATCTCTCTTAGCTGCATCCTTTTCTGAAGAACAGCCAATTATCCAACCCTGTTAGAGACCAAGTGAACTGAAATGACAGAGGGAAACTGAATTCAGAGTATGACATTCTCAATTTCTGGAATCTTCCAGAAGGCTTAAGACTTAAGGTTAAACTAGGAACATTTTCTTCACATGGTCCATGTGGCCAAAAAATGACTTTATCAGAGGATATGATAGAGTGAACCACAGGAGTTACAGAGGTATGTTTTATCTATTCATGACACACTTTCTTAAGCACAAGTAAGATAAAAACTGTCACAGGTTTGTGCTCTCACTTCTGCTTAAGCAATGATCACATATGGAAATTGAATAACTAAATTTTCAATTGAAAAAATTGTTTATAAAACTTCTAGTGAGTGGGAAACAAATGCTTTTGCTTAATCTTATTTTTGTAAATATATTTCATACTATGAAATAAATTTAGCATGCAATTAAATAGTTTTTTTCATGTATGTATTCAAGTGAAATTTATTCTTGTACCTCTGAAAAAGTAAGTAAATATCTAAAATGTTACCAACATATATTTTTTTCTTATACTCCCTGATCAGTGTGCAGTGAGAGTTGCAATCAGGATTTAGAAAAAGCCCTCAGAAGGGAAAGGCTGTCAGTTGTTTTGATTGCACCCCCATGCAGACAATGAGATCGCCAATGACATGGGTAGAAGCATGGCCTGTGGACACATTTGTACTCTATTTTATATTTACTCCGTTTGTCTGGAAAATGGGAAAATTCTTGCAGAGGACACTGATGATAAAAGTCCTTCCTTCAGTTATCAAATTATTTGTTATGTTGAGTGCTATTGCCTGGTTGGAAATCACATTTACCTTTGAAATGCACTCAAATTTATGTTTCCTATTGTTCCATTCTGATTCATCTTTTTTTTTGTCTTTTTGAGACAGGGTCTCTCTATGCAGTTTGGGCAGGCCTTGAGCTCACTTTGTAGCTCAGGCTGGTCTCAAACTTGCTACAATACTCCTTCCTCAGCCTCCCAAGTGCTGGGATTACAGGTGTGAGCCATGACACCTGGTTGATTCATCTTTTTTGCATTGCTAGGAATTAACCCCAAATGTGTTCTATCAATGATCCATGTTCCCAGCTACTTTTATTGTTATTATAGGACAGAATGTCACTAATTTCCTCAGACTCCCTCAAAAATTCAACAGCCCTCTTTCAACCCACTAATTCTCTAGAACAGTACTTATGCACTTCCACACCTACTGATGTTGAATTATTTTTCTGGTCTGATTAAAAGTATTATTTTCTTAAGACAAGTCCTTTCCCCTACCTCACAGCATCTAAGTCTCACCTGCACCGTGAAGCTTAACATGGAGCATGATTAAAGCCAACTCCTTACAACCTTAGGAACCACAGCAAGATTGCTGTCAACACAAGGTCAGGCATCCTTCATTTTCCAGTGGTTGACACTATTTGTCATGCAAAGTAGGTACTTGGAGACAATGAGTTGTTTTTGGAGATGGGATAATGTCTTTGACGTATAAAATGCTTGTAACACAATCTAATTCTTAAGATTTAATCTTCATTCTCCTAGAATGCATAGCTGAATACTGAGACAGACTATAGCATAAATTAAGAATTTGTACTACAGAACTACAGGATGATATGAACTCAGAATAAGGGATTTAAAAATTATAATACATATATTTTGGGAAGGTGTTATAGGCAGTTTCACAGAGATCATAGCTTTAGTGTTATATCAGAATAAAAAGAGGTGGCATAAATCCTCTACAAATTCTAGAAATGGCAAAAATGAATATTCACCATTGATGCAATAGTCAAATCACCTAAAGGAAAATTCCATGTTACTAAAATAGATAAAATGAGGATGAGTAGTGAAACATAATGTATAAAATTTATAGTAATCCAGTGTTAAAAACTGTTCTATACTATAAGTACCACTTTGGAAATATTTCACTTGCCTATAATTCATGACATAGTGAAATCATCTTCTCAATGAATATTTTCTAATTTGGTTTTGTGGCTGACACAAGGTTTGATTTCAAAATGTATTTAGTATGATTTCAAATGTTCTCTGAAATATATCAAGACTGATTATGTACCGTATCACATATTGATTTTGAATCTATGTTCCCTATAAAGTATGGGAATATGGTACTTTTTATAAAATATATGTGCACATATAGAGAGAATAATGCACCCACTAATATTTACTTCTGGTATGTATAACTCTCTAGCATAGACAGAGAATAGAATAGATCAAAGCACAAATGAAAAATCATGTGCAACTAAAAATTGTGATAGTTGAAGCTAGTACTACACAGAGACAAATGTTCATTTTATATTATACATACTTTTGTGCACTCCTTTATTTAAATAAAAATCTGAAGTTCTGAGTTTGAAATATTCATTACACACAAGAAAACAGTAGAGCAAATTGAACACAAAGAAGTAAAAGTTGGGATACAATCTGAAAGTAATATTTAAAAAATTAAGGCAGAGAAAATGAACAGAGTTAAATGTGATTCTGGTAACAAAAAATGACAACTCTGAGTACAATTTATCAAAAAGAAAGAGAAAAATGTAAAGCTAATATAATATCATGACACAAATTTCTCCATTAGTACTGTTACATGGAAAATTTTTCCTATGAAAACATAAGTAATTTCACATCACTCTATGCCTTGAAATCTATAAAATCACAGGAAAACAGCAAAACAGTCCTAGGAAAAAAATTAAGTCTCCATAGCGGTAAAATATCTCCATAGTATCATGTCTCTTAACCTATAGGAGTATATAGTGTAATATTTCAATCCAAATACTTGTTGATTAATAATATTAGCAGTGAAGTGCATGAACATTCAAAAATATATTAACACTGACCTCATTCTTTCAGAGCAGAAGAGGAAAATGAAGTCATTTTGTAAGGAAATAAATTGTGTTACTCATTGCCGAAAGTGTACTTAGAAGAAACAAAGTTCACAGTCCATTTTCCTTTTTAAACTAAATTCACATGTCCTAATCCAAATTGAGGTATATATTTCAGGATGGTATACCGTGAGCAAACTCAGTTTATAAAACATAGTTAAATGCACTAGCTCCTAGTAAAATAAAAATGATGCTACTAAATGGTTATAATATAATAAAGTTGGACATCATTGTGATTTAAAAACAAGATTATTTATTACCAAATGAGGTGTAGGAGAATATCTGTAACTGGCCCCCAATTTTGGTATATATGTTATCCTATAGCACACATTTGAATTTTAGTTTTATTATTGAAAGAAACGAGATAACAACTTTCACTATCATACTACTGCCACACTCTACATCATGGTCAGTGCAATGAAGGAAACACATGAAAGAAATGGAGAAACACGAATGACAATTTTCCAGTGATAGGAGTTTTTAAGTATAAAATTCAAGTAAATAAATAAAATGATGGTGAATTTCATGGTTATGGAATACAAGATTATCACAAAAAATAAAAAGTTGTTGCTACACCTTAGTTATAAGGTGCTTATAAATAAAATTTTGAAAAGTTGATTTTTGTAACATTTAAAAATCATTAAATATTTAGTTATATATCCTGTAATGGTTTTGAAAGATACCAGAATTTAATTATTGAAATATTCCTTTGACAACAAAAATTAAATAGGTAGCTGCTGAAAGCATGTCTATAGCTGGGGATTTAGCTCAGCAGCATAAGCGCTTGCTTTGCAAGTGCATGGTCATGAGTTCAATCGCAGGTACCAATAAAAAAAAAAAGCATGTCTATAGATGGAGAGGCTTAATAATAAAACAATTTCTCATTCAGTGTTTCTTCATATGTATTTCCCTGGGACTTAGCAATCACGTTGGCTTCCTAATATGAAGTTGTTCACTGAATATCTGAGGAATAATTTATAAAGTTTTGATATAGATGAAATAAGTGAAGTAGGAGAAGTAATTAAAGGTACATTCTTTAGTACTTTGAAAAAATAGAAAGCTTTCATGCATATGCCAGATTTTGAAAGGAGAATAAATAACAAATAGTATTATACAGGAGTTATTCTCCATATATTGTTCTTTTATTTTGCATCTAGAAAGAAATGCAAAAGTGAGGTGCGGTGATGCATGCCTGGAAGCTATGGCTCTGGGTGGCTGAGGCAGGAGGATTTTCTGTGAGAACACAGCACTGCCAACAGAGCAAATTAAGGAGATCATTTCTCAAAATAATACAATTAAAAAGGGTTTAGAATATATCTCAAGGCAAAGTTTGAGTTCAATCCCACATACTGAAAAAGAAAGACAAGGAACACAAAAACTTAAAAATTGACAATTTAGTTCAAATCTAGAAAGTTTCTGGGAATCAATTTGTGGGGAAAAAAGAAAATAATACACCTAGGCCAGTGACAAATTCAATTTTTTGCTACATATGGAGCAGTGTGTGAAAAGCTTCAAACACCAATATGCCAAAACTCAGAGAAACCACTGCCTGCAAAAACTTGTGACCTTTTTGGTTTATGAAGATCCTTTGGGAAAAGCTCTTACTGGCACCACCCAGAGTCTCACTGTTCTCACAGCTGCTGTCCTTAGGTTCTTTGTGAAGCACCTAGACATTCCCATTGTAAAAGCAAACAACCAGGCTCTCAGCTAAACCCTGTTAATCTCCCTCATCTTCTGTTTCCTCTGCACCTTGCTCTTCATTGGCCATCTCAACAGAGCCACCTGCATCCTCCAGCACAACACATTTGCAGTTGTCTTCACTGTGGCAGTTTCCTCTGTCTTGGTCAAAACTATCAGTGTGGTGCTGGCCTTTAAGATCACTGCTCCAGGCAGAATAATGAGGCAGTTGCTGGCACCAGTAGCACCAATCTACATCTGTCCTCATCTGCTCTCTGATCCAACTCACACTCTGTGCAATCTGGATAGGGAGAAATCCACCCTACATTGACAGAGATGTACAGTCTGAACATGGCCATATCATCACTGTGTGCAACAAAGGCTCCCTTCACTGTCTTCTACTGTGACCTGGGATACCTGGGCTCCCTGGCCCTGCTCAGCTTCATGGTGGCTTCCCTGGTAAGGAACCCACCTGACACATTCAATGAAGCCAAGTTCCTGATGTTCAGCATGCTGGTGTTCTGCAGTGTGTGTGTGTGTGTGTGTGTGCGTGTGACTTTCCTCCTTTCCTCCCTTTGTACCACACCAGCAAGGGGAAGGTGATGGTGGACATGGATTTCTTTTCCATTTTGGCCTCCAGTGCAGGGTTGCTGGGCTGCATCTTTGTCCCCAAGTGCTACATTATTTTGTTAAGACCAGAGAGAAATACTTTTTCTGGGTTCAAGGTAAAATACAGTCTGGAAGAAAAAAAAACCCTTAAATTTGAAAATATGCTCTTTTACTAAAATATATATAGTGCCTGAGGTAATTCTGTATCATTTTCCAGTCTTATATTTGATACACTTTTGGATTTATTGTAATAAAGGACTATTACTTTTTTCTTTAATAGTTTTACATTTGTAATTGTCCATAAATATCACATTTTTCAATTGGAATTTTATTCTAGGTTTTTGTTCTATTGATTCTATAACCAATCTTGTGTTAAATTTTGATTACAGTATTCCTTTTTAATCTGTTTTGCCCTTGAATTTCTCAAGTGTTATGAATTTTAACTTTTATAGATTCATAGCCTTCAATCCCCTTAAGCATTTAAGAATTTTGCTCACATTAGTCTTTTAGCATTCCAGAAATTACTCATCATGTAAGAAATACTCTTTAAGATGGCAAGTCTTCCCATATACACTTGTTCACTAATTCTTTGTTAATATGAATCATGTATCTGTAGGTCTAGTGTTTGTTTCATATACATTTTATATATAACTCATTGAGGAAGGACAGTATGCTGTCTGGCTGTGCTCATGTTGCAGTAGAGGATGGGGCTTGATAGCCAAGGAGGACACTGTAGCAAACTGTCCCAGTCCATTGGGACAGCTGAAAGTACTGTCCTGTTTTGTGCTTTTCGCTGGTGTTATCTGTGGGTACCTGCAGTTCAAGTTCTTTGCTTCAAATACTTTCCTGTTTCTTTTCTGTCTCTGGTCCATTGGGGTGCCAGGAGGAGAAAAGGGGAAGAAGAGGAAGGCCAGTTTGCTGTTGGCCGGACCATACAGCCTCTCCAGCTTGAGAAGAAGTGAGTCAAGTGCTTGTACTATCAACAATTCATGGAGGCAGTGTGTGACTTTTAGTGTCTAAAATAATATACCCATTCAGGCTGAGACAAGTCCTTTGGCGAAACATAAACTCTTGTTTTATCACGATGATTGCCCAGTTACCATCGATTGTAACCTGTACATTTCTTAAGAGAATCTATTTTCTTTTCCTAAGATGTTTCTCTTTGAAAACAAGAATGCATGCATATGATCACTGCAAGAAAAATCTAGTTAACTATATAAGATATGATAATAAAATTTCTTTATAAGCAAGGCAATGCCTGTAAAAGTCATGATAAACACTATGCATCAGGGGGATTTCAGGAAATGAAAAATAAGGCTAAGAGCCGGCCAGCTAGGTTTTTCCCCAAGTCACCACCATGCAGGGTACCAGATCTGGGACCAGAGACAGGAAAGAAATAGTAAAGTGTTTGAGGCAAAGAACTCGAACTGCAGGTACCCACAGATAACACCAGCAAAAAGCACAAAACTGGACAGTACTTTCAGCTGTTAGAACAACCATTCAAGTAATCACTCCCAGAAAATCAGACGAACAAAAAAAGCACTCAATATAGGAAAATCAATCTTTGCTCTTTGTTAGTAACTTGATCAAGTCAAAGCATTGCTTAATCAGCTACCTGCCTTCGGCGAAGGAGGCAGAGGACCTGTCAAACACCCTCGAACAGCCCGGAGAGTCCCAGGAGGACTGGGGACTGTGATCAGAAATTCCGATCACAATTTTTTAAGATGACCGCAGCTCTGAAACTGTACCCAAATAATCACCTCGCGGGTAATATTGCGCAAGCGCAGTGGCGCACCACGTAAAAGCCACACCTACCTCTTACTGGAGGCCACGCGTCCCTACACATTCCGAGTGCGCAGGCGCAATGGTGAGGGGGCGAGGCTTCGTAGTCCGCGTTTCTCTGAGATGAGGCTGAGGAGGTGCGCGATTCCAATTCAGTCTCCGGTCCAAGAGGGAGCTCTCTAGGGCCTGGACCCACCGCAGAGGTCTTTCCCTGGGGGAGGAAGGTGAGCGAAGCGCTGAGCTGTGGCGGAGCTGAGGACGCGGAGAATGGGGTCGAGGAAGGTCAACCCCGGGGTAGGTAGTCTCTAGGGGCTGAAGGAAGGAGCAGGGCTGGCGGAGCCAAGGGGCGGGGATGTGGGATTCGGGGCGGGGCCTCGTGATGGACGGGCGAAAGGCCAATGGAGGAAAGGCAAGCCCGAGAGGGCGGTCTTTCGGAGAACTGGCGCGGTATTTGGAATCCTGATGGCAGGAGGGCACCAGCTCCAGGGCCTTCGGCCTTAAATCGGTGAATGTGTGCCCAGCGGTTTTCTAAAATGTTTTAGTGATCCCTGCTCTGAGTCTTGTGCGCCATAGTCCTGGCGAGGAGTTCCACGGAAAACGTGAGCAGGAGATCTTGCTCATGCCCACGGAGCCCATGACCAGGTCTGAGAACGTGACAGGCGATGTCCTCAGCAGTGCTGAACGTATCTGTTGCTGTGGGATTCGATCTCCCCTGTTTTTTAACTGTGGTTGATCTGTACTGCTTCTGGAATAATGAGATCCTTAGCTAGGCTCACAGGGAAGGGAAATGATTATGATTACTTATGTTCTTCAATGTTGTATGCTGTCATTCTAAATTTGGATAGCTTAGTCTTTTCTTTTTTGCTTTGGTGCCGCGGTTTGAGCTCAAGACCTAGGGCTTGCCAGGCGGGGCCTTACGCCGCTGAGCTAAATACCTGGCGCTTAGTATTTTCTTTCGTCTTCCTTACTGTGGAGAAAGGAAGGGTCAGGAAATATGATGCTCAAGGGCATGACAAGTAGCAGAGACCTTTCACCACGTCCTGGGCTCAGCCACCTGCAGGGTGAACTTGATTAAGTCACTTTTCTGAGTCTGATCTTCTTCACCTATGAAAAAGCTAATGGAATTACAAAGCACAGGACGTTGTTTCCATTAAGGATGGCGCTTGGACTGGATAATCAAGTCAGGACATCGCTCTACCCTACACCTGTGAAAAGCAGAAGTCTCTGGCTGTGCTCCTTTATGTCTACCTGGCTACTTGCATATTTATCAGAATTCTGTGAAATGCCCTTGAGATAGTAGATGCCCTATCCTAATGCCTGGAAGCAGAGAAGAGCAAGACAGGAGAAGATTTCTCCTTATATGTAGTTTATGTTCCCCTGGTGGTAAAGAACAGTGAAGCAAATAGGTTCAGTTAGCTCTAAGAGCTATGCCGAAATTAAGTGCACGGTGATGTCATAAGGGTACCACCTAAGGCATCATGTGTGTGGGCACGTTGTGCACATGCACGTGGTGCATGTGAGTGCCTGTGTTGCAACGCATTGGATTCTGTCAGGTGGCCAAATTGGGATGAGGAATAAACTGAGTCCTAAATATTAGGTCACTTCCAAGGCAGAGAAATTAGTGATTACTAGGCACAGGCTAAGTAGGTCAGGCCCAGTGCCTGGCCAAAAGTATGTGGACTGACCTGCAAGCTACCTTTAGAGAGGAGTAGATGGTGCTCATTGGTGTTTGTGAATTGGGAATCCAGAAACAGGAAAAGAACTTTTACTTTTACTTTTTACTTGATTAAAGAACAGGCTGTGTGCAGATCAAAAGATCTGGGTGATCAGAAAATAGGAGTAGGCTAAGGAAGTCAGACCAGGGTGCCATCTGGCATCTGAGCAGACAATAGAATGACAATCCATGGTATTTTCTTTCTGATGAGGCTCCTGGAGCTGTTGGAAGAAGACTCAGCAGGCTTGTCCTTCTTACTTGAAAGAAGTGCATCTTGCCAATGACATGTGTTGCTCATTTTCCCAGAGTCTCAGTTAATTTTTCAGTGTGTGTAATGTAAGTAAATTTCTCTTGTACTTCAGCAAGATCTCTTGCAACCGTGTGAACCGGATGAAAGCAGAGGCAAATGTACTTGATTTGAAGCAATAGTTTTCTTCCTCTTAGTTGTGATTTTGAGGAATTATTTACTGTCTTCCCTCCTCTCCTTCCCCAGTGCTTTAGAGTACACCCAAGTGTTTGTGCAGGCAAATGCTCTATGGCTGAGCCACTGGTTTAGCCAGGAATTATTTTATTTCCTTTTTATAAAATTAATTTTTGGTGCATTTTAGTTATGCATGATGCTAACATCCATCATTTGGCATTTGTACCCAAATATGATAAAACTTGATTCTTTTTTCTTTTCCCTCCCTTCACTTCAACTGCTCTTCTCCTCATTTATAGAAGATATATTTCCATTTTTTCCCTTCTATTCTCCTTTTTTCTTTCCCTGATCCTCTCCCTAGTTACCTTCTCATTTGAACATTTTCTTTCAATTTCACAATATCTAATATACATTTTGGTCCTTATTTACACTTTTGAGTTTGTCACAGTACATAAACCATGCAGTATTTGAACATGTGTGTCTGATTAATTTCATTTAAGAGTGTGACTCAGCCTGTATCCATTTACCTAGAAATATCTCAAGCTTACCGTTCTTTATGGCTGAGTAGTACTGCATTGTACAAAAGGAGCACATCTTCTGTATGCATTCATCAGCTGATAGGCATTTAGGTTGTTTCCAAGACTTAACTAATGCAAACTATGCTGCTATAGACACGGGCATTCATATATCACTGTGGTGTGATGCTTTTGATTGCTTTGGAAAGATACCAAGAAGGGGAACAACTGGGACAAGTGGAACTTGTAGGCCTGAGTTTTGAGAATTTCCACACCTATTTCCACAGTGTTTGCACCAGTCTATACTCCACCAATAGGGCTTATGGGCTGCTTTTTCCACACAGATCCTCCAGTGTTTGTTATTGGTTGGTGTCTTCTTAATAGCAATTCTTTCTCAAGTGAGACGGAATCTCAGTGTTGTTTTAATTTACATCTCTCAAGTGATCAGTGATCTTGAGCATTTTTCCATGTATTTATTTGCCATTCATATTTACTTGTGTAAGAAGTGTGCATTCATTTCACATGCCTATTTTTGAATTGGGGCTTTAAATTTGGAGGGTTAGGGTTAGGGTTTAGGCCAATTTTATTGAGTTCTTTATGCATTCTAGATATTAGTCCTTTGAGGAACAGATGGTAAAAATTTTTCCCTTCTCTGGGTTGTCTATTCACTCTGCTGTTGATTTCTTTTGCTGTGCAAATGCTTTTTAGTATGACAGGATCCCAGTTGTTGATCTTTGGTGATATTTTCTGTGAGATTAGGTTTTTGTTTATAAAAGCTTTGCCTACACCTGTGTCTTCAAGAGTTCAACATATTGTCTCTTGCAGCAGGCTTAGTGTTACTGTTTTGATATTTAGATCTTTGATCCATTCAATTTTAGTTTAGTGCCTACTAAGAGAAATAGGCCTATTTTTAGTCTTCTTCATGTGGAAAACCAGCTTTTCCCCCACTATTTTTTGAAGTGGTGTTCCTTCAGTGATGATGTTTGTACCTTTTGTAAAAGATAAGGTACCTAAGTATGTTTGGAGTTGTTTCTACATCCTCTCATATGTTCCATTGATTCTCAAGTTTATTTTGTTTTGTTTCTCAGTACTGTGGTGTTTTTGTCACAGTAGCTCTGTATTATATTTTCAAGTCAGGAATTGTGAGGCCCCTTGCTTTGCTTTTGTTGCTCAGGATTGTCTGTGTTCTTTTAGATCTCTTCTGGTTCCAAATCAATTTTCAAAATGTTTTCTCTAATTCTTTGAGGGATGCCGTTAGTATTTTGATCAGAATTGCATCAAATTAATATAACAATTTTGGGAGTATGTACGTTCTCTTTGTTGTTTCTTCCTACCCCAGAATAAAGAATATGGTTTCTTTTTCTGATATCCTCTGTCATTCCCTTTTCTCAGGTATTGTAGTTCTCAATATAAATGCCTTTACTTCCTTCATTCAATTACTTCATAAGTATTGCATTTTGGGGGGATTCTATTGCAAAAGGTGTTGTTTCTCTAATTTCTCTCTCTGAGCTTGTTATTTGTATACAGGAATGCTATGAAATTTGTATCTGGCTACATGTAGGTGTCTTTTGGTGGACATTTTGGTGTCATTTATGTAGGGTATCATGTATGCACAAATAATGACTTCTTCCCTTTCTGTCTTTATTCCTTTTGTATGTTTCTCTTGTCTAATTGCTCTGGCTAATGTTTCTAGCAGTATATTAAACAGGAGTGGTAATAATGGGCATCCTTCACTTTTTCCTGATTCTAGATTAAAAACTTTTAATTTTGTCCATTTAGTATGACACTCACTATTGGTTTGTCATACGTGGCTTTTTTCAGATTAAGAACATCTATTCTGATTTTCTGTAAGTTTTTTTAAAAATCTGAATGAATGGTGAACTTCAGACCCTATGTTCTGATACCATGCATGGAATAATTTAAATTTCTTCGCATTTATTTAAGTGTGTTGTGTGGATTAGTATGTGGTCTATTTTGGATAACATCCTATGCACAATGAAGAAGAATTTGTATTGTGATGTTTTAGGGAGAAGCATTCTGTAGTCATCTACTAAGTCCAATTATTCACAGATTTGGATTAGTTCTGATATTTCTTGTTTATTTCTTGTCTAGTTGATGTTTCTGGTTTTGCCAATAGGTTATTAAGGTCCCCTGTTGCAATGTGATTTTTCATGTCTGTTAATATTTTTTAATATAGTTGTGTGCACTGGTATTTGGTGCATGCATATTTATGATCTTTTCCCCTTGCAGTTTTCCCTTAGCAAGGTTGAATTGACCTTCTTTGAATCTTTTGATCAGTCTTGGCTTGAAGTTCACTTTGTTTGTAAATAGAATAATTACTTGTGCTTTTTTCTGGGTTCCTATTACATGAAGTCTTGTTTGTATCCTTTTAATTTCAGTGTGTTGATCAGTTTTTTAGTTAATTGTGTTTCTTGTATGCAGCATATTGCTCACTCATTTTCTTGATCCATTCTGCCAGTCTGCTTCTTTTGAATGATGAATTGAGGCCATTTACATTGATGGTTATAGGTGCTAAGTATTGATTTATCCTTGTCATATTATTTTCCTGTTGTTGGTTTTCTTCTTTTTGTCTTTGTTTAAGCGCTTGCTCTGCTTGTTGTTTCTTTCTGTTGTTCTTAGAATTGTCATTGTTAACTCTTTTTAAACTATCTTTCAATACTCTTTGTAGAGTTGGTTTGGTGGTTGTGAATTTCTTCAGTTGTTCTTTGTCATGGAAGATGGCTTTCCTTTATATATTTTTTTCTCTTACAGTTTTTGATATTCTGTTCTTGTGTTGAATTTCTGGAATCTTGACTATTTTATGCATTTTGGGTAGATTTTATTTCCTTTTTTGTTTTTGTTTTGTTTAGTTTTGTCTTTGACACAGTATCTTGCTTTGCAATATAGACTGAAGTTTAACTCACTGTGTAACCCAGGCTGGCCTTAAACTCATGATGATTCTTCTTCTTCAGCCTCTTGAGTGCTGGGATTATAAGTGTGTACCACCATGCCCAATTTGGGATAGATTTTTTTTGATCATGGCTATTTGGAAATGTATATACCTTACTATCTGCATATACAATATATTTTATATATATTTTATATATAAGATTTTTTCTCCTTGAGGAAAATGATACCTTACTATCTGCATATACAATATATTTTATATATATTTTATATATAAGATTTTTTCTCCTTGAGGAAAATGATGACAGTGTTAATAAGGTTACAATGGAATTGTAGTGCTTTTATTTCTTAAAACAATTTTACAAAAAAGATATGAATATTTTTATTTTATAAATAATAAAATTAGAAATTGAAAATATCACAATGTTTGTCCAGGCTTATCTAAGGAGAGGGAATTAACACCAAAGTTCAGAAAATATCTAATCAGTTCAAGAGATTATACTCTTTCTACAGTATACCATATTGACACCCATGTGAAATATGAATATTTTCTTAAATCTGACATTCAAGATAGTGATAAATGTTGGAGCTTCTATTAGTAAATGACTTTAATATATTATCTCTATTGTTTTTAGAGCCCAGTTGTTATTAAACTTTGAAAGTATTTCCAAGGATATAGCAAAATGACAATTGTTATTAATACAGGTCTTGAGCAGTCAGTGTTCACCATAATTCTCTCACAAACTTAAATACTGTTTTCCTCAAGGAGAAAAAAATTTGAGCAAAATAATGCTCAAATTGACTCATACATTGCCTGAAATGGCACAGAATCTACTGTGATTGTGAAAACACAAAATATTAAAATGAACTTGTTAACATGTCAAGTTATGGGTAAGCAAGTTATTTTCCTTGGAGAAGCCAGTGTTGATGACGTTGAAGAAACTTAACATATTGTCAGCCTGTAGCAAAACCATTTGACTTCTCACAAAAACTTCCTTGGTAACCTCTGCTACAGTGAATCATCTTAATGTACAATACCACACTTGCAGGCAGAAATCATGTTTAAAATTAATCATGACAGGATAGTGCCATTTCTATGTAGGGTCCTGATATTAATGGTATATAAGAAGTGATTAGCTATCTACTGTTCGGTCTACTAATCTCTCTAAATGCTTTTCCTATTCTTTCACATATTCATGGTGAAAAGCTATGTTACAACATAAAATGTGCAACTTCCTAGCTGAAAATTCTAGCTGTCTGTAGCTGTTTAGGTATTTTGACATACAAGAAAAAGGCATGCCTTCACTGAATGTGTAGTGTATCCAAGGCAATTAGATATTCAGTGAAGAAATAAAATGTGCTTGAACAAGGAGCTAAGCTGCATAGGGGCAACACCCATCAACTACTACTAATCAGAAAGAAGTACTCTGGTACAGATTACCCTTATGATCTTTATCCTTCTAGTACATAAAGCTACCTATGATGGATTCAGGAGTTCTGTTAAGAATAAAATCATTCAGCACATACTTTGCAAGACTGATTTCAAATTGTTTTTTCTGGGTTTTTTTCTAGAGCATTTTTTTTTTAGCTGAGGATATCATCAGAATACATTGATTGTTAGTTTCCCAATGATTTATAGTATTCTCCAGGTTTATTGTTCATTTAGTCATTCATTAGAGATTTCCATTACATTCTAGAAAGTGGAATAGGGACTGTGCAGAGATTATTAAACAATTCCTTTGCTTTCGAAGAGCTCACAATCTAGGTAAAGTGACAGGACAAAAGATAGCTTGGATTAAAATTGTAAGACATTTGAATGAAGGACCAAGGGAATATAGTTAAGGAAATTTCTACTATTGTGAGGGTCAAGATGCCTGCTGCATGTAGGAAGAAGTCAACAGATGCCTTCTCATGCAATAGGCAAGGGGTTTTATTGTCCAAGCATGCGTGGGGCTCACTGAACACGCAGGAACAGAGAGCCACGTGGTATGCCGGAGCATGGCTTTTAAACTACCGAACAAAGGAAGGCAGGACTTTGGCAAGCACGGTTACAGAAGCAGAAGGCATTGGTTAGTTTAAATGGCTTTCTACATTCATTGGAGGGGGCGACTATAGGGTGGTCTAGAGTTGGGCAGCGGAGGGTGCTCCCTAATATGGGCAGCTGATGCCTAGGGAAGGTACATTCCATAAATTCCTTAAGCATGGGGGGGGGGGCTGTTTCTACCTCGCAACCCAGGTTTTCTAGTCAGCTTTATCCTTGTCTGAATTTAACCTAGGCAGTTTTAACTATAATGGCTCAATTCCCGGAATATTGGGGGGAGATGAACAGCATGGAGCAGTGTAGACCATGCACTGTTAATAAGAGAAAATTTCTCTTACATTCCCCCCTTTTCGTGTTGTGAATCTCTAATCTTAGAGATCGGGGTGTTTATTGTTTGGGTTATCTAGAATCTCATGTTGTCTGAGGAGCATTAGTTTTACATTGCCAATCTGACTTTGTAGTAGATTTGTTATTCTATCTAATATGCAGGGTCCTATAGTTATTATTAAGAGTAGCACAATCAAGGGTCCCATTAGGGCCGACAGTAAGGTGGTGAGCCATGGAGACTGGCTGAACCAAGACTCAAATAAGCCTTGTTGGGCTTCTCGTTCTTTTTGTCTTTGGTCTAATCGTTCCCTGAGTTCGGCCATGGGCTCTTTAACAACTCCAGAATGATCTGCACAGAAGCAGCATTGTTCTTTTAAGGCTGCACATAATCCCCCCTCCTTAAGGAAAAGTCCTAGGGGAAGGAGGAGGAGGAGGAATAGTAACCCTATGAACCCATAACTTGAGGGGATTTTTAGTCTTTTCCAATTTTTATTGAGGCTCCGGCGGTGGCGGTGCTGGCTTGAGGTGAGATGTGTGGAGCCAGGACGCGATGTCAGCATGGTTTTAGGGTCTGTATCTGATGGCAACGGACGTAGACGTATTAGTGATGAGCGGCTCCATCGCTTGGCTGGTAGGCTGAAGAGAGTTGGTGCCACAGGACCTTTAGAAATTGGTCTAGAGCCTGGAGTCTATTAATTAAAAAGGTATGGTGTAAGTGGGTGTCTTTAAGTAGGGGGCTGAGGTCCCGAATGGGGGGAGGGGTTCCATATAGGATCTCAAAGGGAGTTAGATTAGGCGGCTGGGAGGAAGGAGTGTTTCTAGCTCTGAACAAAGCATAAGGTAGGAGCATGGTCCAGTCTTTAGAGCCAGTCTCTTTGGCTAATTTTGTCAAGGTCTCTTTGATTGTTCTATTTATTCTCTCTACCTGTCCTGAACTCTGGGGTCTATAAGCACAATGAAGTTTCCAATCAATCCCCAATATCTTGGCCAATCCCTGACTTACCTGAGCCACAAATGCCAGCCTACCTTTGGCAGGCCAAAATGAGGAAAGATTTCTTCCATCATCTTTTTAACTACCATCAGTGTAGTGTCCCTTTTGGTAGAGAATGCCTCAGTTCATCCTGAGAAAGTGTTTATAAAGACTAACAAATATTTAAGCCCATATCCAGTTGGCTTTATCTCAGTAAAGTCCACTTCCCAGAATTGTCCCAGCTGGGTTCCTCGTAATCTCTTTCCTTTTGGGGATTTGGAGGGGAAAGCGTTGACAACCTGGCAAGCTTGGCAACTTTTGGTAGCTCGTTCTGCTAGTTCCTTAATTTGGGCAGCTGACAGTTGACTATCTGTTGATTGATTTCTGGCTAGTAAGCACAACTTTTTTCTCCCCAGATGGGTTAACTTATGGGCCTGTTGGAGATAGGCTAGAAGTTCTGTTTTTCCCATCTTGGGAGTTTGGAGAGGCTCCTTTGAACAGGTCTCTGATAGAGTATTGACCTCCAGGAGCAATGTGGTAGGGGCACTTAAGGCCGCCTGCTTCGCAGTTTTATCTGCATGGTTGTTGCCCTGTATTATAGAGCCTGTATCTTTTTGGTGGCTATTGCAGTGCACTATGGCCAATTTTTGTGGTAGCATAATAGCCGCCAAGATTCTAAGAGTTTCTTGTTTGTTTCTGATCTCCTTTCCAGTCGAAGTTAGGAGTCCTCTCTGTTGGTAAATAGCCCCATGTAAGTGTGCCGTGGCAGAAGCATAGCGGCTATCAGTATAAATGGTTGCCCTTTTTCCTTTCGCCAACTCTAAAGCCTTTGAAAGGGCAATTAATTCTGCCCTGTGTGCGGATGTGCCTTCTCTCAGTCCTGATGACCAGATAACTCGAGTCCCATCTGTAACCGTGGCCCCTGCGTGTCTCTTACCTTCTAGTAGGAAACTGCTGCCGTCAGTGAACCAGGTTACCTCAGCATCTCGGAGTGGCCAGTCTGTCAGGTCTCGGTGAATTCCAGTTTCCTCTGCCAGAATCTCTTGACAGGTATGTAGGATTGGCTCAGATGTCTCATCAGGCAGTAGAGTGGCCAGGTTGAGGGCAGTTGGAGGACCGAATGTTATTCGGTCCTTATTGAGCAAGAGGCTTTGGTAGTAAGTAATCCTGGCATTGGAGAGCCATCTATCCAGGGGCTACTATGGTCAATTTTTGTCCCAGAGTCAGTTTATCTGCGTCTTTGGTTAGGATAGCTGCTGCTGCGATAGCCTTTAGACAGTGGGGCCATCCATTTGCCACAGGGTCTAGTCTCTTTGACAAATAGGCCACAGGTCACTTCCATGGGCCGAAGGCCTGAGTTAACATCCCTCAAGCTATTTCTCGTTTTTCTTTGATATTACTTGGGGCCCTTGAGGCTCGAAGGTTATTCTAGCTCTTAGTTTAGTTAGAAGATCTCTCCCCATAAGGGGAGCTGGGCACTCTGGTATTACTAAGAAGGAATGTAGGACTTTACCTTTACCTAGGTCCATAGTCCTCTTAGTGGTCCATGCTCTGTATTTGCTCCCATTAGCCCCTTGAACCAAGGACCTCTTGTATGAGAGAGGTCCCAATGGGGCTTGGAGAGGAGAAAAGACAGCTCCTGTATCTACTTCAAAGTCGATTGGGGTCCCCTCCACGTTAAAAGTTACCCTGAGCTCAGGGAGGGGATCCGATCCCTGTCCCCTGTAGTCTTCTCCTTCCAAGGCCAGCACATTAGGTTGATGTTGTTGAGCCTCTAAGGCCTGTTCCTTTTGCTTTTTCTTTTGTTTTTTTCTTTTAAGCTTGAGGCAATCTTTGATGAGGTGTCCCAACTCCTTGCAATATGCACATTGGTTGGGGTCAAGAGGAGGGCAGCGTGGCTTATCCTCATCTATGTTTCCCTGAACTCCTTTTACTATTGTGGCCAAGATTTTTGTCAATTCCTTATTCCTCTATCTTTGGTTAGTTCTTTTTCCTCTCTCTCTTGGAATATACTTTATCAGCTTTTTTAACCAAATCTCTTAAAGTCAAGTCTTGTAACCTGTCTCATCATTGGAGCTTACGCCTAATGTCTGAAGCCAACTGACCTATAAAGGCTGTGGCAACAGATGCCCATTGTCCCTCATCTTGAGGGTCAAAGGGAGTGTACCTATGGTAAGCTTCCATTAGTCTCTCTAAGAATACCAAGGGTGATTTGGTAGGCCCTTGAAGGATCTCCCTTACCTTAGCCAAATTTGTAGGCCGCTTAGCAGCTGCTTGGAGACCCACCACTAGAGTCTGGCAATAGATGGACAGATGCTCCTTACCTTCTGGAGTATTGGGGTTCCAATCAGGGCAGTGCAACGGGAAGAAGTCATCAACGATATTTGGGAGCTGGGTAGATCTCCCATCCTGTCCTGGTACAAGTTTTCTGGCCTCTATGAGGATTCAATCCTTTTCTTCATTGGTAAATAAGGTCCCCAGCAACTGTTGACAGTCGTCCCAGGTAGGCTGGTGAGAGAACATGAGAGACTCCACCAACCCGGTTAACCTAGAAGGGTCCTCAGAAAAAGGAGGGTTATTATTTTTCCAATTATATAAGTCGGAGGAGGAAAAAGGGCCAGTATTGGAGTGCTGGCATTTCTCCCCCATTCCCATCGTCCACCATGGGTCCATGCGGCCTGAGGGGGAGTGTGCTTGCCACTCTGTCTTGAGGGCCCAGGGCCCGCCAACTTCAGGTTCCTTGGGCTGGCCTATAGTCTGTAGCATCAACTAGGGGGCCCTTATTGAATGAGCACAGTTAGTCATTATCATAATACAGGAAGAGTCTGGGAGGGGCCTGGGATTAGCCCAGGGTGCCTTAAGGTACAAATGACTGTGCTCATCAAAGGTTTGCAGCTAGGCTTTAGGCCCTATCAAAGTTGATTAAATTTAGCACAAATAGTAAGACAGTAACTTGATCAGAAATATCTAATTGATCTTGAAATAGATTGCCATGCCATAAATGTGTCCCTACATTACACTTTGCCTTAG
>PVLA01002033.1:213387-298977 GCA_004027455.1 Hydrochoerus hydrochaeris
TCCCTCCAAGCCCTAGTTTTGCTATTCTAAATTGACCTATATTTGCATATCAATAGCAAGCTGACTGCCTGTGGCAGCAAAGACAACCTCTCTAATTAACATATCTTTTGTAATGGCTAAACTCTGAGCAGTACTGCCAGAGGCCTGATCTGTGCACAATTCAAAAATGTTTTCTTTTCACAACAAATAATTTGCTGGCTTTAAACATACTTTAGCTATTTCTTTCCAATCATTTGAGGCCATAATCTGTCATCTTAGATGTTTTACAAACCCCAAGGCAAATGAATCTGGGGGGGATTTGAGGAAAGCACCCCCACTGTTTGGTGGGCCCTAGGCAGGTTTGTTATAGGCTTTTTTTTTTTTTTTGGAACAGGTAGTTCTTTCACATCAGTTTTCCCTAACCTGAGCCCACCTCACTTTAGGACTTTACTCTCTAAAAGTCCCTAGAAAAGAGAGAGTCCTCGGCCACCTGCTCAGGACCCCTTTTATCCCTCTCTGAGACCGAATCTTTTATTCTCTCAATAAATACATCTTATTTTTAACCTCCATTGTTCCTAAAATCCATCCTAAGATTTTATAGAACATGAAATCGTACCCGACATAGTAGGTTGGGACTTTAATTTCCCTGCATTAGTGGCTGTTTGGCCCCCACAGATGTAAGCAAAAGAACTTCTATAACCTCCCTCCACAATGAAATCAAGTAGCTGTGTTTTTTTTTTCTCCCAGTATAGAGAGTAAAGGGTTTTTCTATATTGGGGAGAGCCAATGCAGGGGCAGATAACAGGGCCTTTTTGATCTGATCAAAGGCCTGTTGTTGGTCAGCGCCCCAGGTAAAGGTGATGTCTCCCTTTAGGAGGGGATGGGAGGGAGCAGCCAAGGAGGCGAACCCCGGGATCCATAGGTGGGAATCCCGCAGTTCCCAGAAATTCCCACAATTGTCTCTTATTCGTGGGTGGAGTCCTCTCCGCCCCCTCTCTGTTCCGGCCTTGCTCCGCCCTGCAGAAACGAGTAGGAAGGCCCTGCGGAGTTAGCTCAGAGGTTCGCAGGGCAGGCGTGCATGCGCTGGTCGCCCTGTGTCGCCAGTGTTCACGGAGTTGGGATGGGGTCCTCCCCGCCCCCTCTCCATCTCGGCCCTGCGCCGCCCTGCCCCCGCCCCCGAAGGGACTGGAGTAGGAGGGGGGGTAAGGAGCCAGTCACAACAAAACTAGCAATCACAAAGTGAAAGTGAGACAAAGAGAGACAGAAAGAGAGAGAGAGATGGCCATACTTACCCCGAGAGGTGGCTGTTGAAGTCTCCCGACTCAGGGGGTTGTCCCCATCTCAGTGGAACCTCCAATGTGAGGGTCGAGATGCCCGCCACGTGTAGGAAGAAGTCAACAGATGCCTTCTCATGCAATAGGCAAGGGGTTTTATTGTCCAAGCATGCGTGGGGCTCACTGAACACGCAGGAACAGAGAGCCACGTGGTATGCCGGAGCATGGCTTTTAAACTACCGAACAAAGGAAGGCAGGACTTTGGCAAGCACAGTTACAGAAGCAGAAGGCATTGGTTAGTTTAAATGGCTTTCTATATTCATTGGAGGGGGCGACTATAGGGTGGTCTAGAGTTGGGCAGCGGAGGGTGCTCCCTAATATGGGCAGCAGATGCCCAGGGAAGGTACATTCCATAAATTCCTTAAGCATGGGGGGGGGGCTGTTTCTACCTCGCAACCCAGGTTTTCTAGTCAGCTTTATCCTTGTCTGAATTTAACCTAGGCAGTTTTAACTATAATGGCTCAATTCCTGGAATATTGGGGGGAGATGAGCAGCATGGAGCAGTGTAGACCATGCACTGTTAATATGAGAAAATTTCTCTTACACTATGTGTGTCTAGTGTACTAATATCTACAGAAAAGCATTCTTTGCCTCCTTTTTTTATGTGATTAAATTATTTGTATAATAACCTTAAAATTAAAAACATATTTTACATGAACAAACTAAAACTTCCACTTATATGAGTAAATTAAAATTTATAGTTATTAACCAAACATATATCAGTAGTTTCCACTATTTTGTGTGTGAAATCTGTAAGAGAACTTATAGAACAGACATGAAGCACACAAATTCTCTTTTCTTGTCTTTACAGTCACTAGATGAAAAGCATTGCTTAAATCCAGAAATACATAGTTTTACAAAATCTTCAGATAAGAGCCACAGTCAAAGTTGATTAAGATCTTCAGATTTTGAAAACTTATAAATTGTTAAATGAATATATAGAGATAAATCTTTGTATTGCAAGAGTTTAATGTACCACTGTACATTCCCTGACTTCCACACAAAATTCACAAATAATTAAACAATAACAGATACACACTTTGATTCTTATTAATGTTGTTAAAATCAAATGTAACTATGAAAATTTTTATGCCTTAGATCAAGGGGACTTTTTAATCACTGAAATTATTGCCTATTTTAATCACTGAAATTATTGCCTATTGCCTTTTTAATTCTGCCAGCTTTTGCTAGCTATTTAGAGGATGTTATTGGTTTCATACAAATTTCTATCTTCCTGTAGGATTGGCCCTTTTATCAACAAGAGATGTTCCTGTGATGCCAACAAGCTTCCTGTGATGCCAGCAAGCTTCCTGTTTGCATGGAGTATCTTTCTACCACTAACTTTTTACCTTCCTGTATTTTTATTTAGAATGAGTCTGTTATAGATGGTAACTAGCTCAGCCTTATTTGTAGATGGTAAGTAGCTGTCTTTTAATTTGACACATTGATAAATGTTCTGTTGGTTTGTACCCATTGTTTTGTTTCCTTTTTTTTCTTTCTTCTATGTTAATCTAAACAGTAATCAGAGAGAGCTTATGTGAAGAATAGTGATACATGACTGGGAATAGAATAGCTGTGCAATGGGCATGAGGAAGCGATGAGTGTGTTCAGAGAGATCAAGGCAAACGGAAATTTTAAAAGGCAAAAGTGAAAACCACATGAGACATTTGGAAATAATCTTTAACCATAAGATGAATAGCAAGAGTGGCACCTGTCTGAGTGGAACAGACAATTTCTGGACAGACATCCTGATAGAAGTTTGCTCACTTTTATACAGTTGTGGTGGGCTTTATGCACAGTTGTGGTTCTGGTAGTCTTTTGAGACAGTTGATATCAGGAGATTGTGTGTGAGAACCATTGCTTCTTAACCTCTTGGGTTTGTTTATTTTTGTTTTAGTTGACAGAAAGTGATTCCTGATTTGATTCTGACAACTTTTACTTCTACTTCTCCTTACTTGTTTGAGTTTCACTGATGCTCCCCTTGTTTTGGGTGATGAGATGTATAGGTGTAGTTCCTAGACAGAAGAAATTATTTCAGTCGATTCAAAATGTTATAAACAGAGAGTCAGTCTGCTGCCTGCATGCGGGATGCATCTATTACTCATAACCTCACACGGAAACCCTGAGGAGGTGGAAGGGCTGTGACCCATGTTTCCTGTGCTGAGGGAGAAAAGCCTTGCATTAAAGGCAGAGAAGGGCAAATGATCAGCAGCAGTAGGCTTGCAGTGACTGAAACTGTGAACTCTCTTCTGCTTTGGTGTTTAGTGGGAATGGCAGGGACCCAGAAAATAAATAGCAGAATTCATGAAAATGGGGATAATGCTCCAACAAATCTCTTCTTTCACTCTTGTTTTCAGCAGTTTCCTCATTTTTCCCCTTACCCTTAGTTGTCATGCTTCATGTCCTATAAAGTAGTGTTGGAATTTTGTCCTTGTATTGGCTGATCTTTCATGGAGCACTATGAGCTCTTGTGTTGCAGAGGGACCACAAAGACAAGAGTTTGGAGACTAGAATGCTTCTGTCTTGAAATAGACTTTCCTTTTGTTCTACAAACTCCCATCTGGCTGTTTGTAGGGACTTTATGGAAGGTGATCAGGCCTCAGCATTCTCTGTGCTAATATGATCAAACAGTGCCTTTCTTGTTTTCTTCAAAGGTAGGGTCCTCATTTCTTTATTGATGATGTTTTTGATGACAGAGCATGCATCTGTAATTTTGTCTGCCATTCTGACTGAAAAGCTATGATTTTTTTTATCAGAATCTTTTAATTTTCCGAGTTTCTACTCAAATAGCACTTAGAGCAGTGTTTCTGCGGCTCCCCAGAGTGCCTTTAAGTTCTATCACTGAGGATCATGAAATGTTTCCAATTTTTTGAAATATTATTTAAAATTAATATTAATACATTTTCATGTTTTAAAAAATACCACAAAAGCATTTACCTGTCAGAGAGCAAGTGCGATCTCAAGCAACTATTCTTTTTTTTCACACTTTATTTCAGGAATACTGAACCTAGACATTGTGGTTACCTAAGTTTAAATTCATCAAACTGATTATAAAAAATGATAAAGCTAAGTTCACAAATTAAAATATAAAACTTATGGCATTTAGCTTTAATTTTCTGTTGTAACAAAATACTTAAGTGAATGAATACAATTCTTCATTAAAAAATCAGAGAAATTCATTGTATTAATAAAGATGGAATGCTCAGGGAACAATTAAAAACAAGTATATGCCTTTAACTGAGAAAACTTTAAACCAAAAATGAAATAAAGTAAAATAAACATACTTAAAGCTTGATACTTACAAGTACCAAATATCAGTTCTAATAAAAATGTATGCAATGTCAAAATTATTCATTTGCAAATAAAGTGAGAAAAACAACACCATTAGATAAATAAATAACATTTATAAGGTAATAGATAACATTACTTCTACACTGAGTTTTATTGATGGAATGCTCTCAGTGAAATCATTAAAATGATAGATCATTAAAATCATTAAAGTCAAGTTTTACTTATGTAGTTTTCATGTTTAACAGCATTAATGGGGAAAATACTAATATTTAGAACTCAGAGTTTACAGGGTTTACTACTTTCTAAGTAAAGAATAAAAGCCTTGTAATCTTATGACATTTTCAAATAAAACAACAAACTACTTGCATGAATTGAAAGCCATCTTTGATAACTATAAAATTTTGAAACAATTAATTGTTCACAATAAATAATACTGAACTTAAACCTGGTGTAATAAAGAATTTTAAAGAAAAAAAAAGCCAGAGTCATGAAAGAATATGAGATAAAATTCCTAAGAAAAACACAGTGATTAAAATACTATTTGACAAAAAGTTCCAAATTCATGAAGATGAATTTTGGTAAACAAAGGTGTTCCTAATGTATTCTATGAAAAATTATTTGTAATTTCTATTTAAATACTTGTAGCCAGTAGTTCATACTCTGGAAAGAGTGTCACTGGTCTAGTGTAGAGTGGTGTAAGACAGTACGCAATGATCGCTTATTAGGAAGAGGTTTAAGAGGAATGCTTTCTCTCACTGCAAGTTTTTACAGGAACCCAGTACTGTACTGTGTGCGATCACATAATTCTCATGACAAAACCAACAACAGAATTAGAATAGATGTTTGAAAGTGAAGACATGATAAAATCAGTGATTTGTTGGCTCATGAGGTTTACAAAGTCTTTGGATTTACTTTCCCTTAGATCTATCTATATGTATATGTATATCTATATCATCAGGCATAATTCAGGCATTTATTTTTAACATTCCCTGTTACTTTGTTTCATACAATGTTGACTAGTATAATAATAAGCATACAAATATTATACAAAACCTATTAAAACAATTGTCTGTAAAATAATTGGTGAGTTTATACTTAAACCCTTTTTTGAATACCACCCTTGAACCAATGAATTTTTTGCACTCAGGAATTTTCACTTACAAAATTCTCATACTCAACTCTACTTTTGCCATGTAAATGAGTGCTTCCTTTCTATGTAAGATCATAATACATAGTATTTATGATACATAATACTGGTGAGGTTGCTTTATTTCCTGTACCCTAGTTTTAAAGTCTCTAGTGTGAGTGATTAGCTTGCCTCATAAATGAACCATCTATAACTAATAGATTGTTAGTTAATATTTATGGAAGTGTTAAGATTTGGAGATCAATTAATGTTAGTTATTTACAGTTTATGTTTTCTATTGAATTTGGCATTTTATATCCACTTAGAGAAAAAACATATTGGTGCAGGTTTACAAATATAAGCTGCATGTAGTTTCTAATTCTTACTTGATCATTTGTTTTATCTTTCAGAAAATGGTCACATAGTCACTTGCACTGAAATCCAGCCTTAACTTCTTTAATAAAGAATTTATATGGAATGCATCCTAGGTTGGCTTACTTCTGACTCTCATTTATTCAACTGATAACTGGCTAAAATGGCTGCCAATCTGAGGAAGTGACAGTATCAAAAGAGAAACCATCCCTTTTCTCTTTTCCCTTCATGAGCTCTAAAGTGACCTGTTCATGCGAGCCATCCTCCTCATCTTACTATTTGTAGGATAAGTTTGATGTTGTCAGAAATAAGTACCAGGCACTAAGTGACAGGACAAATGTTACATAAATCAAAAACCTAAATTTGATTGGGTGAAAATATATGTTAAAAATAATAATTTGAACTTTACTTGAACCATTAGGATATCTTCTTCATCATTAGAAAAATCTTTCAGGGATTTAGCTCAGTGGCACAAGTACCTTCCTGGCATGCACAAGGTTGTAAGCTAGATCCCTAGTATAAAAAAAAATCTTTCTTAATGCATCACAAAAAGAATATACAACCTTTCCTTGTATATAAATAGGAATCTTTGTGGCAGCTTTTCCAGATAGTATTTTATTATTCTAATAAAATAAACATTTTTTTGTTTTAATTTATTTTCTAAAATGATTATTTGCCTATTATTTCATTACAGAAGATATTTTTACTAAGTTTCAAGCATGTAAATATCTAAGATACCAGAAATCAGTGTCATGACTGTATGTTAATGGACTTGAGTCTTTTAATATGACAAAAATTGGCAAAAGTATTGGCTTCACTTAAATAAACTTAAAAGTACAACAAAATTTCATATTCTAACCTACAAGTAACACAGTGTGTTGAACTTCATTTCATTTCAGTGATGAAATTTGTGTAAGAGTTTTACTATTGGTTAGCTGTAATAACTATTGGGAGCATATGGGACTGATGATATTTTCTGATAATATTTCTGAAAATCTAACACTTCATGGCTGTGCAACCTGGTAATGAATGATACATGATGTCTGTTTAAATATATTTGTTAATATGGTAATCTGGGAAAATATGCAATAATTTTGACCTTTAGGTCAAAAAGTTTTTACTAAAGAATTTCCAAATGTCTTCAAAATTTTAGAACTGGAGATGTCTAGAATTATGTCATGTAATTCCTCCATTTTGTAGCCATCAATAGATATTAATCATTCAATGAGTAGATCTTGTCTTATTTTATCTGAAATAGTCTGAGATGCTTTAAGGTTTGAAATTTATTATTTTGATAATTATTCTTAGTTTTGCTTTTCATATTCTAGTGTATAAATTCAGCAAAGTTTCAATATAATTATGTTGACAGTAACACATCAACCTTAAGTAATTATTTTCTATAGATATTTATTTGAAAATTTTTTCTGCACCTTCTTTATGTCTTTTTTGCCTGGTGGATATTTATCATTTATTTTCCTTTGTTGCTTTGTTTTAGGTGTGTAATGTACCAATGCACAGATATGCAATTTTCAGAGAAAATACATGAACATTTTCTTTTGTTGAAATAGTTTTATATTCTACTTAAAATACTCAGTTGTTGTTTCCACATTGATTTCTCTCTTTTCTAAAATAGTATTTGTTTCCTTTGTTTTGTTCAAATCCACTACTGGTTACAAGCAGTACAGGCATAGCAAGAATTGTTAGATTGGACTTCAGATCAAGTAAAGCTTCAAAGCAAGACAACACAGATTTAGTAAAACAGTAGTATTAGGCCATCTTAATGGCAAAACTTGACCTGCCACTTGTGACAACAACAAATGGAATGTTTTTCTAATTTTAATCCTTTATTTGTTGAACTCATCATTTTTCTATAACAACATATTACTTAGCAGACTGATTTACTCAAAGATAAGGTTTTTTATAGTATTGTACTAACCATTAATATCTGTGAAATTATAGGATTTTGAGAGACATTTTCATAAATATGTTAAGGTAAATGCATTATAATTAAAATTAAATATTATTTATATGGGTTGCCATAAAATCTTTGTTATGGATCATATCTAAATGTCTTCCCAAAGCCTCATGCATTCATAGTGGGGCTTTTGGGTGGTGATGGATCATATGTGTGTGATACTGAATTAATCCACTGTATGGGTCAGCATTGTTCTGGGTGTGGATGACAGTCTCACTGAGGAGAGAAGATCCACCCTGAATGTGGAGAGCACCACCAATAAGCTAATATCCCAGTGGGGTAGAAAGAGAATGAAGGCAGGATCTCTGATTTCTGCTTGCTGTGCTATGATCCTTTTCTATTTCCACCTCACCCCTCTCCATAGAGGGAAGCAGACTTTGGATTGAAACCTGTACAAACTGGGTGGTAAAATAAAATTTCTTCTTTTAACTTGTGGCTATATTTGTCCCAGCAATGAGAAAGAAACTGAGAGAATCACCTTACATGACATATGTAATAGAATACTAACATATTTCTCTTGTTATCAACATATAAACTGTATTAGACATTACTATAAAGGAAACACAGTTTGGAAAGGAACAGGTAGAAGTGAGACTGAAAGACAAAAATAGGAAAAATAAAGTTTGAAATAAAAAAGTGAGTATGGATATATAGTATTTATTAAAATATTTTTCTATATTATAATGAAAATCTGTTACTTTTACTGTCTACCATCCATTAAATCTTTATGTGGTAGCACCAACAGGATTTTTTCTAACAAATATGCTGCCTTCTGGTTAGACAATGTTTGTTAAATGAAAAAATTCTTAAACATTTTTATTAGCAAGTTAAATTTGGTTAACTTCCAGGAAGAGAAACTTGGCATTTATGAACAGAATTATAAAATGCAACAGTTTTGACCCAATAACTGATTTTTGGAAAATATTGAAACTGAATTAACACAATGTTAAGGCTCTATTCATATAATTTACAACTGAAAGGTTGTAGAATGGGGAGTAGAACTTGACATGAGATGAGCCTCAATGTCAAAACATTGAAATTTTTTTTGTTGCCTTGTACATGTTTGCACATCTCCTATTACATTTATACATTCATTTCTATTTTGTCTGCCAAAATTAATTTGTTGAAATCCATAGTTGCAGTACTTTAGAATGTGACTGTACTTGATGATATGGGCTTCAAAGAAGAAATTCAGTTAAAATAATGTCATGAAGGTGAACTCTATTCTGATATGACTAGTGTTCTTACAATAAGAGTTAAAAATGCTGACATACACATCATATAGCTTAGTTAACTTTCTCATTGCAGAGACAAACACTAGATGGTCCAAGTTAAGGGAGGAAAGATTTATTTAGCTGTTTGTAGAAGTTTCAGTCCATAATCTACTGGCTCCAAGGAAAGGTGGCATATGACAGAAGGGCAACAGTTCGTGGTGGTGGAAGACAGCAAATATAATAAGAGAGAGAGAGAGAGAGAGAGAGAGAGAGAGAGAGAGAGCTGAAAATTTTTTGAATCATTTGACTTTTTAGCTTGTACATCTCAATTTTGTGTACAATGAAGTGATCTGTCACTCTCTATCTCTGTTTCTCTGTCTTTCTCTTACATTCACCCACACTCACACACACACACACACACACACACGGTTTTTAAATAATAGTTTTTTATTACAAATTCCACTCCAACAATTAGATTCTAGTTCTGGTTCCATAAGCTCACAAGTGATGATTCTGATTCAGTGATCACACTTTCAGAACATTACTAGAGCACCCCCTGTGATATTTTGGTGACTTGTTAGATGTCTGTTTCCAGGTGTTGTGTTTTGGGGCCTGGAGAGAGGGGGGAAGGAAGTTAGCTGATCCATAATCAAGACTTCAGTTAATTCCTACTGTTTACTTCCAAATGTCACTGTTATACTTATCAGCTCTGTTGTAGTCCTCAGCATAATCTAGTATTTTTGATAAAAGAAATTTTAAGGTTTTCCAGGAAGATTCTAGTTCATCATCATTTTTAACATCATCGTTTAAATATATGTGTGCATTGTATAATATTTGAAATTGAGATTAACATATTTAGATTAGCATTGCTACTATGAAAGAAATTTCTCCAATTTTTCTTTTGTGGATACTGTTATATCTTTTCTTCCTCTATTTCTTTTTTTAATAAATTTTATTTAAAGAGAAAAAAGTTATAAATAATACAGAATTTCAAAAAAAGATGAACAGTAAGAAATCACTAATTGATAAATTACATATTGTCCTTTTAGAAATAGTTGTTCAAGTTACAAAATTAAAGCATACAAAGTTAACATTCACTCAGTGAGACTGCAAACAGATCTGTTCATCAATCCAATAAGAAGTTAGAAATATGGTTATCAATCCTACACCCTTAAATACACATGCAGTTATATCTTTTATGGCACTTCCTGTTTCCTTTTTTACAGTAGCAATTACACAATTTTAAATTTTATTTAAAGAGAAAAAAAGCAAAACAAGGATAGCAACAACACAGAATTCTAAAAGAAAAAAAAAAGAAAAAAAGAGAAAGAAAACCTGTTTCCTCTTTTTTACAGTTAGCAATTACACATTTTAAAATTTTATTTAAAGAGAGAAAAAATGCAAAACAAAAAAGATAGCAACAATACAGAATTCTAAAAGAAAAAAAAACACTAAGAAATCGCTAGTTGATAAATTACATATTGTCATCTTGGATATAGTTCTTAAGTTACAAAATTAAAGCATACATAGTAGACATTCAAACAGTGAGACTGCAAACAGTTCTGCAGAATGATCCAACAAAGATTCAGCAATATTATCATCCATTTTACACACTCAAGCATACATGCAGTTATATCACTTAGAGCACTTTCTTTTCCTCTCTTTTGTACAATAACAATTACACATTTTGGGTTTTATTATTCTTATAGTACTTAATACTTTTTACACTACAGACACAATGTGATATTTATAAATATGATTCTTACTTCACTAATGAGGATACTCTCAAGTTGATTTACCTACAAAGGCCTCAAGATCATCCTTTTTATAGCTGAGTAATATTCCATTGTATAAAAGAGCCACAAATTTTTAGCCACTCTGTGGTTGATGGGTATCTTGGTTGTTTCCAAGATTTAGCTATTACAAATTTTGCTGCTATGAACATGGGTGCACATATATCACTGTGATATGAACTTTTCAGTTCTTCTGGGAAAATACCCAGGAACGCTGGAGGGGAATAGCTGGATTGAATGGAGCTTCCAATCCTAGTCTTCTGAGAATTCTCCATATAGATTTCCATAGTGGTTGCAGCAGTCTACACTCCTGCCAAAAGTGGAGCAGTGTTCCTTCCTCTCTGCTCGCAGCCTTGTCAACATTTGTTATCAGTTGATTTCTCAATGGCAGCTCTTCTTTCTGTAGTGAGATGAAATCTCAATGTTGTTTTAATTTGCATTTCTCAAATGATCAGTGATGGTCAACATTTCTTCATGTATTTATTTGCCATTTGCATATATTCATATGAGAACTGCGTGCTTATCTCAGATGCCCATTTTTGGAGAGGGTCTTTTAAATTGGGGGACCTGATGTTTTCCAATTCTTTACATATTCTAGATGTAAATTCTTTGTCTGAGGGGTTGCTGGCTAAAATTCTTTCACACTCTGTGGTTTTCCTTTTCACTCAGTTAGTGATTTCTTTTGAAGTGCAGAAACTTTTCAGTAATAACAAGATTCTAGTTGTTGATTCTTTGAAGTGTTTGCGTGAAGTTGGCATTTTGTTCATGAATTCTCTGCCTACCCTTATGTCTCCAAGACTTCTACCTACCTTGTCTTCCAGTAGAATTAGTGTTGCTCTTTTAATATTTAGGTCTTTTATCCATTTAGACTTTAATTTTGTGCATGGTGATAGGCATGTATCTAGTTTCAGTGTTTGGCATGTGGAGAGCCAATTTTTCCAGCACCATTTGTTAAAGAGTCTATCCTTCCAGTGAACATATTTAGCCCTTTGTCAAATATCAGGTGGCTAAGTGTCTTTGTAGTTGTGCTTGCATCTTCTAATCTGTTCCATTGACCTTCAGTTCTATTTCTTTGCTAGTACCATGCTGATTTTATGACTGTGACTTTGTAGTATAGTTTCAAGTTGGGAATTGAGATGCCTCCTGCCTTGCTTTTGTTGCCCAGAATTTTTTGCCTTGCTTTTGTTGCCCAGAATTTTGTTGCCTAGAATAGCCTTTGCTATTCTAGGTTTCTTCTGTTTCCAAATGAACTTTTGGAGTGTTTTCTCTAGATCTGTGAGGTATGTCAATGGTGTTTTGATTGGGATTGCATTAAATCTGTATAACAGTTTTGGGAGTATGGCCATTTTCACAATGTTGGTTCTTCCTAGTCAAAAACAGGGGATGTCCTTCCATTTCCTAATATCCTCTTCATTCTCCTTTTTTAGCATAGTGTAAGTTTCAGCAAATAGGTCTTTTACATTTTTAGTTAGGTTGATTCCTAAGTGTTTCATTTTTAAGATGTTATTTTAAAGGGCAGTATTTCCATAATTTCTCTCTCAGTGAGGTGTTTATTTGTGTACCGCAATGCTACTGATTTTTGAGCATTGACTTTGTATCCAACTACTCAGCAGAACTTATTTATTACATCTAGAAGTCCTTTAATGGAGTTTTTTGGGTCTTCTATTACATCATGTGGAAATAGTGATAATTTAACTTCTTCCTTTCCTGTCTCTATTCCTTTATTTCTCTCTTGTCTGATTGCCCTGGCTAGTGTTTCCAGCACTACATTGAAAAGGTGTGGTGATAGTGGACATCCTTGTCTTGTCCCTGATGTTAAAGTGAAAACTTTCAGTTTTTGTCCATTTTGTATAATGTTGGCTCTTGGTTTGTCATAGATGGCCTTTATAAGGTTGAGGTAGACACCAGTATTCCGAGTTTCTGCAGGGTTTTTATCATGAACATGTGTTGGAATTTATTGTAAGCTTTTTCTGCATCTATTGAGATGACCATGTGGTTTTTGTTTTTGGCTCTGTTGATGTGGTGTATTACATTTATTGATTTGTGTATGTTAAAACATCCCTGCATTTCTGGAATGAACCCCACTAGGTCATGATGTATAATCTTCTTGATGATTTGCTGCATGCTATTTGCCAGTATTTTATTGAGAATCTTTGCATCAATGTTCATTAGTGAGATTGGTCTATAGTTCTCCTTTTTATTTGGGTCTTTATCTTATTTTGGTATGAGAGTAATACTTGCCTCCAGGAATGATTTAGGGAGGATTGCTTTCTTCTAAATTTCATTGAAGAGTTTAAGGAGTATTGGCATCAAATCTTCTCTAAATTTCTTGTAGAATTCAACAGTGAATCCATCAGGACCTGGGCTTTTCTTTGTTGGTAAATTTCATTTTCAATTTCAATAGCTGATATTGGGTTATTCAAAATTGCTATATCTTCTTGATTCATATGTTTCTAGAAATCTTCAGTATTCCATGTTCATATATTTCTAGAATTCTGTCCATTTCCTCTGTTTTCCATCCTATGTGAGTAGAGATTTTCAAAGTAGGCATTCATGATCTTTTGAATTTCCCTGGGATCTGTAGTAATTTTCCCCTTTTCAGTCCTTATTGTGTGAATTTGGGTTTTTTTTCTTTCTTTTCTTGATAAGATTAGCTAGGGGTTTGTCAATTTTGTTTATTCTCTCAAAAAAACAGCTTTTTGATTCTTTATATATTTTTTTAGCTTCAACTGCATTGATTTCTGCTCTAATCTTTACAATTTCCTCTCTTCTATGAGCTTGGGTTTAGCTTGCTCTTCTTTTTCTAGAAGCTTGAGATGGAGCATTAGGTTGTTTGTGTTCATTCTGTTTTCTTGATATGACAATTTATTGCTATACATTTCCCTCTTCAGACTGCGTGCATTACATCCCACAGATTACAGTATGTTGTTTCTATATTTTCATTGAATTGTAGGTATTGCTTTATTGCTTAATTTCATCTGTAGCCCACTGATTGTTCAAAAGGTTGTTATTTAATTCCCATGTATTTATGCAGGTTTTGCAATTTCTTATTATTGATTTCTGATTTCAGTGCACTATCATCAGATATTATGCATGGGATGATTTCAATACCTTTGTATTTACTTAAGAATGTTTTATGGGCTAATATATTGTCTATTTTGGAGAATGTCCCATGTGCAGCTGAGAATATTGTTTATTCTGATGTGGTTGGGTGGAACACTCTGTAAACATGTACTAATTCCAATTGCTCACAGGTATGATTCAGTTCTATTATTTGTTTGCTAACTTTTTTTCTCACTGATATGTCTTTGTGACAGTGTGTTAAGGTCCCCTGTTATAATTGTGTTCTTGTGTATTTGGTTTTTCATGTCCATTAGTATCTGTCTTATATAGTTGGGTGCTCTTGTGTTTGGTGCATATATATTTATAATTGTTAGTTCTTCCTCTTGAATTTTTCCACTAAGGAGTATGTAGTGACCTTCTTTATCTCTTTTAATCATTTTAGGTTTTAAGTTCACATTGTCTGCAAATAGGATAGTTATCTTTGCTTTTGTCTGGGTTCCTATTGCATGGAATACTGTTTTCCATCCTTTGACTTTTAATCTATGTTTCCTTTTGGGTCAGATGTGTTTCTTCTATACAGCATATTATGGGTTCATGTTTCTTGATCCATTCTGTCAATTTCTTTTGATAGATGAATTGAGGCCATTTACATTCATGGATATCACTTATATGTACTGGCTCAACTTTGCCATGTTAATTTCCATTGTTTGCTTCCTGCATTTCCCACTTATTTAATTGCTTGTCCTGCCTGGTAGTTTCTTTCTGTTGTTGTTCTGGGGATTGTGAACATTTTTGTTCTTTCAGTACTCTTACAGAGAATCTCCTCTTCCTCTTGTGTCCCCTAACATATCCAATGTCATAATCCATGGAGGATGATTACTAATGTACAATTTTCAATAGTGAAACAAGTTTACAACTTTAAAAATATACAATGAAAGGAGATATTTAATGCATTATGGTATATCTATACAATAAATATTTTATAATTCAGTGATTGGATAAAATGAAAGCAATGAGATGATTAATATCCTCTTTATTTTTTGTATTTTTCATATTTTTGGCAAATTAATTATATTAGCAACAGCCTCTGAGAGCCTGGGTGGCTGCAGTGAAATGAATTCTGTAAAAACAGTTTCCTAGGAACTATTTTCAAGTAGGAAGCTCTGGGCTTTTCTTAATATGGTTCCTTTTAGGTCAAATTTAAAATCTTTTAACTGTTCTGCTCTGCTTTTTTCCATCTAATTCTTACTATAAATCTGGCTAGAATCAATTAGCAGTGCCCATACCACAGTCTAAATATTGGGTTGCCTTGATATTTCTTCAAGTGAATCAATTAATCCACTACTCTTAATCTCAGTCTACCACAGATTTTCAAGACATAGGTCAAATAGACAGCTATTTTCCCCCAACACTCATGGTTTCTCGACCAATTGCCAAAGAAGTCTTCATTCCCAATTTAAACCTCCTAAGCCTTATCTTTATCTTCTGCCTTCTTATGATATGTGCTTTCTAGAATAATTTATCAGACTCTGCTTACAACATTGTATGACTTCTCCAGGCCACATCTCCTAACTTACCCCACAAACTACTTCCAAAGCTTTTGAACTATGTGGTCAGAATAGTCAGAGCAATGACTTGACTCCTAGTTTTTATTTTATGTGTTAGTTCCCCCATTAGTGGGACATAATACCAAAAACTCACAATTTGAAGAAAGAGAGTTAATTTTTATCATGGTCTCAGTGGCTCTAGTCATAGCTGACTGGATCCAAGGCAGGAGCACCATGGTGAAAACATGTGGCAGGACAAAAACACTTAGCTCCTGGTTGCTGGAAAGCAGAGCAGGGAAATAGCCTCAGGGAGGGAGAAGGTCTAAGGTCCACACAGGATAATGAGTCCCATGCATCCACAAGCCACCCAGACACACTCCAAAGTGTGCTTTACTAAGGCACTAATGATTTTTATTCCATTTAATGGAATTGTTATATAACAATTTTCATAGTGATCATTGATTTAATTTATGTGAAAATTTATTAAAATACATAAATCAATCTTTGTTGGTCATTGGAGATTCACTATAACTATACATTTTATTTTTTGTGTTTTCTAAAACAAATAATTTGCTTCTATCACTTCTGAATTAAAGATTGTGTGTATTTGTCATGTGACATTATGTATACTATACAATCATGCTCACAATAAAATTAACACATTTGTTACCATTTGTATTATACATTGTTACCTTGTTATCTTCATCTTATAATTAAATGTATACTTTTGACTCATATCTTTCAGTTTCTCTTCTGACACCCCTAGACTTTACTAACCGTAGTTCTAGTCTCTGCTTCTATAACTTCGACATTTTTAAATTACACCTATGAGATCATAGCATTTGCTTTTCTGTATGTAGCTTATTTCACATAGTGTAATATTTTCTAGGTTCCATTAGATACCCAACATCTACAATTTAATCGAGGAAAGGCCTGTTTTGGCTAATAAAATCAGAGGTTTCAGTCCATGTTCATCTGGCTCTGTAGTAGAAACATTTCAGAAAACATAATGGAATAGAGCCACTTACTTCACAGTTTCTGGGATATAGAACAGAGGAACAGAGCCAGGGAGGAAGGAACCAGAGATTAAATGTAGGTTGTCCCTCCATAACTCACAGACTCACCCCAAAATGTGCTTTATTAATGGCCTGGTGGCTTCTAAGCCAATCACACTGACAATTAAACTGACTTGTCACAGGGTGTGAAAATGATGAATAGATTGTAGCAGGAAGGTTTGTGGAATTTTGCTGATGTATATATCATTTATAAAGTGATTTATCCACATAGATACTTATATTTTATAAGTTTGACTTAGCTCAGAGAGATGAATTGAACCAGGGAAATATAATTACAGAAACATGTTAAACTGTCTTAGTCAAACACATTTGTCCTCAACTTCAAGATGTATTCATCAAGTCAAATATTGATATGATTTATTTCACACAGCTTTTGAAGTTATTTGTAAACATTTAACAAATGACTTTATTTTCTCTTCCCTTAGCTGGTTGGAAACCATAAACGACTGCTTTGTACTTGTCACAATTAATATGTTTGGAAAATTTTTGTGTATCTCATTTTTAATGCATTTTACATAAATCTCTCAGTCTGACCTGCCACTTTTAATGAAATACCATTCATTTTTCTGTCTGTGAAGAAATTTTCGACTATGGAGATGCTATTGTGTCAAAGGACATTGTCATGCAGAAAGCTTGTAACACTAGATTGGTGAAATACGGCTTCTAAAAATTATTTATCATGCATTATTCTCATTTATTTTCTAAGTATTCACTCTCAGAATTCCATGCTAGAAAAAAGAAATCAAATTCCTGAAAGTTTGAACCTCCCATCTTTTTATTTTTTTGTTTTCTTTTTCTTTACTTTCTCTTCTTTCTTTTTTGAGACAAGAACTTCTTTATGTAATTCAGACAGGTCTTGAATTCACTATGTTGCTCAGGTTAACCTCCAACTCTTGGGGATCCTCCTACCTCAGCTTTCCAGGGGCTGGGATTATAGGAATGAACAACCATGACCAGCCTCATCTCTTTATAACTACTAAGTAGCATGATCAAATACAATGTTTTGGAGCTCAACTTCTATGAAACAAAGCAAAATAATTTGTTATCAGATTTGTGTAGGGACTGTATAGTTATTATGAAAGCAATTCCTAAGGAGAGATGATACAAGTTAAAAACTCATGTAGCTATAGGTGATGGCAACAAATTGGACAGGGCAACCTATTTTTCTTTTGAAAATACTTGACAAGTACTTGGGCCATGATAACATGAAGAGTTCTTTAAAAACAATTTCTTTCTAGTTTCAAAGAGAATCTTTGATGACCTGTATAGGAAAATGAAGTTAAAATTTATTTTTTGAGGAACAGCACTGTGTGGGTCTTTCTTCTGTGACTGCTCACCAAAAGAGGAGAGGGGAGGGGAGACAAAGTAACAGAGCCAGAAACAGAGAGGCAGAGAGAAAAACAGAGACAAAAATATAAAAATAGAGACAGAAGTAAACAGACAGCAACAAGATGAATGAGTGCATGGCATAGGAAGGAGCATCCCCATTAAACTATGATTCAGTTGACAGAAAGATGATGAAAGACCTGATAACAAAGTATTTGGTTTCTATAAAAGCACAGGCTAAGGACTCACAGATCATTGTGTACCAGGTTTGGGCTTTAGACTGCAAGACATCTAGTTCCATATTTATCTTCTCCTTAAAATCCCTGTACTACCTTGTTAGATATGCAGTTTCTCATTAAAAATCAAGAATAAATCCCAGGACAATAGAATGTATTAATGAATTCAGAACAACATTTACTCTTTCTGCGTATTTACATGTGCTTGTATCTTGATAGATGAGGCATCCTCCACAGTGATTTCTACATTGTAAATTCTCCTTCAATCTTTTCCCCATCAATTTGCTCTTTACATCCCAGTTTGGTGATCCCAAAGCTCAGAGGTTTTGCCCTATTTTATTTTGCTAATTTCACATTCAAGCACATCTCAGTTTTGAATTGGATTAGTATCATATTCCCTGCTTTTTTACCTCTAGGATTTAGGGATATGGAGGTGAATGAATGAATGAGCTTTAGGTCTCTGAATGTCTTCATTTATTCATTCATCCCATATCCACTCTCCAGAGAGGTGGGGCTATGATCTAGTTGCTTTCCATATAATGTCTGTTTTAAAGTGAACCTTCTATTGTGGTGGTGAGAACAACCTCATAACTATTTGAAGACATAGAATGTCCCTAGATTTAAGACACTTATCTTTCTGACTGACCTTTCCATACAGCAGAAAGTGCCTTGTATAAAGCATTGCAGGGGATGCATACCCAAAGCCTTGAGCATAATATAAGTAAGGCAAAATAAAGTAGAAAAATGTAAGCGCATGTCCCCCTGATTCCTGACAGTATTAATTAAGCAGTAAGTTCTATCAACTGACCATTATTATCCAGAGGAGGACTTTCAGATACCCTGTTTTCCATTGGTTACCAACCTGTTATTTTAAATATAATGGCTATGCAAATACTCCCTGAGACTTAGTTTTGGCTATGAAATAAAAGATTTTGTTCTCTACCAAGACAGCATTAACTGCAGAAATTAAGACATACATTGTTTTGGAGTATTTAAAGGAACTAAAGGGACAGACATTCCTGTATTTAGGAATGTGGCACATGGGCCTCTTGCTTTTCTGCCTTGGAAGAAAAAAGGTCTTATAGTAGTAACAGTTTAAACTCAGGCCATCTGGACTAATTTCAAATTCTGACTTCACTGTTAATTAGTTGAGCAACCTTGGGCATTCTGAACATCTCCAATGCCTCAGTTTTCTCACCTGTTAATATCAATACCTGCAGTAAAGTTAACATCATAGTCTTGTGGTGATTCAATGAAGAATTCAAACAGAATGCTTACAATAAATGCATTAAAATACATCCTTACAAAGAATCACATGCTACTAGTCCTAGTGATAATGCTAGTAATCCTAAGGAAGCACAGACACACACACTGATCACTGATAGCAATAGTAAACTCTTTCCCCTTGCACATACTGTTTAACATTGATCTAAATCCTAGAGTATCTCTGACATGTCATGGTTTTACTTTCATGTGGGCATTAGTGATTTTCCTGCCATTACAATATTGTGATTGTTCTATCACTTCAACCTGAAAACTTGGACCAAATAAAAGTGAAATATTCCTTTCTTTTTATAGATTCTCTGGGTGCCCAGAACCTCCATTTCCTTCCTGCCCATGGATCTGAAAAATGAATATGAGGACTTTAATCAGCAAATTGGAGAGAATGGAAGTTTCCATTCATGGGTTTTGTTGAGGTTGGTTTACTGTCAACAGTAAGTGGAAAGCAAACCCTATTTCCCTTCTTTGATGGATTCAGTCATGGGTAACTTGAGTGGGAATGCAATAGCTGAACTGAGTCAGTGAGGTTCTGGCTGTGAAAGACCCATTTGATTGTTGCCAGAATCGCTTTTATAAAAGGGGAACAGGAGGGAAAGATTGCATGGTGCTGATTTCCCAGGAGAAGCATTGCTATAGCTGGTTTTCCAAGCATGTATTCCAACACAGCTGTTCTTCTCTTAGGAGGAGACCTGCTGTTTCACGGAATGGTTGCTGTTCTTTTTAGGGGAGCTTGGTCTTCACCTTGAGCCTCACAGCTTCCTGGATCCAGTGCAGATCCCTTGGCCTTCTGACACAGATCCTTCCCCCCACCTACATGAACTTTATAGCTTCTACCACTGGCTTTTGGTCCTTTCCAGTGCATGAGAAAATTGCACTGGGCTTCGGGCTTCTTGCTGGATTCTTTGGGTCTCTAGTGCATGGATAGGTATCTTGCACCCCTCTGCCTTTGACTTTCTGGGTGAATAGTTCTGTAAATGAATGTATTTTATAGTAAATCTATTCCCTTGCAAACCTTCTCTACAATACTTTCCCAACATGGAGACACCTATTTCCACCCTGCACATCTAACTCTCCCTAACTCTTCTTCTAGGATCAGATCAAATGTCACCTCTGCTCTGAACACACTTCCTGCTGGAGGTTTACCTCAGTGGCATTAGCACCTTTCTGGCAAGCACAAGTTCTTGAGTTTGATCCCCAGTACCAAAAAGAAAAAAAATACCCTGATGAACACACTTCCTCCCACTCTCTCCCACCTTTTGAACTCTCTCAGCATGAATTGCTCCCATCTTGTTAAAGAACTATGTGAACAACTCTAATATAGATTTATTAGCTTGAATGAATGTCTATCTTCTAGTCTATAAACAAATATTTTATTTATATTTGTACCATTTAGCACATAGGGCTAACATTCACAGATACAACCATTTGAATTGTTGAAATGAAAGTGAACTAAAATAATAGAGATGCTATGTGAAAGAGTGGGTAGCATTTTAAAACATTCAGAACATCCATCTAGTCTATATTACTGAATAAATCATTAGAGCACTACTTTAGCTAAAACAGTAACAGCTATCATTTTTTGAGTGTTACTTGTGCCAGGCACTGTCACAGGAGCCTGCCACAACCCTGCATTTATGTCCATATTATGTCCACTTTAAAGATGAGAAAACTTATGTTCAGATCTTAAATAATAATCATAAGACTGTGAGCCAAGTAAGCTGACTTAGTGAAGCTGTTCTAGAGAATTAACAGGATATACATACATGTTTATGTATATGTTTAGAGAGGGCGATAACTGAGGGGCTGACTTAAGGAACTGACTTATGTGCTTATGGTATAAGCAAACTGAGTGGATGCTTAGGTCTTAAATCTGCCTTCCTTTGGGTCACATTCCATAAACTAAGGCAGGGATTCTGTGTTGTTGTCTTTGGGAGAATTATTTCTTTGGAAAACCCCAATCATTGCTCTTAAGGGCTTCAACTAATTTGGTAGCACTGTAGCAGGTAATCTCAAAACCTACTATTGAAAATGTTAATTACATCTAAAAATACCTTTACAACAACATCTACACTGGGGCCAATGGAACAACCTAGCCAAGCCATGTTGACATACACATTTAACCATCTCAGAAGTGATAAAGAATTCAAAATCATGTCTGCAGCCTGTGTTCTTTCTATAGTACTATGTTCTAATATTGGCCCAGTCCTCCATGGAATTTTCTCTGATCATTTTTATTTCTACTAGAGCAGATCTTCTCAGAACCTAACTTGTCCTTATTGGGAAATCTTCTGCTTGTTAAGCTATTAGGTGGACGCTCTTTCTGCTTTGACTCTCAGCTCAATTCTTTAGGTGACTTTGACATAGTTCACTTCTAATGCAAGTGCCAGCATTCCATAATTCTATACTGTGGGTTACAAGGAAAGAGGACACAATATAAGTTCAGTGCTCAGAGTTCTGTAAATGGTAATGTAAGCTGGATTAAATGCTCCTGGGTCATTTTCAATGGTATTGTGCTTATGTTACAGGGAGAGTGCTTCTAAGATGAAGATGCTATTTATAGTATTTAGTGGTGCAGTGATAAAATATTTTGTGACAGTAAGCCTTGAGTCTTTTGGGACTAATAAAAGAATGTTAAAAAAATCAAATGAGATCATGTGTTTGAAAGCCCACTGAAAAGTGTATAAAGGTTTTCAAATGTTGTTTAAACTGTTTATTTGGATCTTAATTGAATTATCCCACTCTCTCCTTCTAGATAAATACATATATAACCCAAATGATGAGTTATAATGACTGAAAGCTCAGATTTTAAGGGTCAAACTGCCTGAACTTGAGCTGTCATCTAAAAGCTTTATGACCTTGGGCAGGTGAGCTATCACTTTGATCTTTATGTGCTTATTTTTAAAACAGACATAATAATATCTACTTATGGGAATACTAAAAGCATTCAGTAAATTACTTTAAGGGAAACACTTAGCAGAGTACTTGGCATGCTTGAAGTACTAATGTTATTTGAGTTGTACCATTCACAAGAATTTTCTGTGTCAATATTACCACCTTAGTCTACGTTTTAAATTCATTCTATTGACATGGTTTAAATTGTGTTGTACTTTACAGAAAAGCATTCAAAGTAACTGAGATGCTGTTAACATCAGTGTTTATGGGCATATAAATGCAGAAAATGTGTCTTTAGAGGCTATTTATTATTAGGGATTGGAAGTGAATATAATTCTTAAAAGTATTGAGAAGATTGAGTTAAAAATATAGATTCAATAATGCACAAATGGTTTCTTCTATGTAGCTTAAAAACAGCAAATCTCAGCCTCTTTCTGCATTTGAAGTGATGCACATTGAAATTCAAATGCAGTGTAACTGCTAAAGTTGTGTGGACCACATGTTTTTTGATACATTGTTGAAAGTGTTTTCCTGCAGTTTAAGGAAACGAGAAGCACTTATTCTGTGTTCTTTAAATGTTTTTGGAAGGAGTGGCTTGTATGCAGTTAAAGACATCTTTATGTGGAAATAACTCACCATAAAATTTCACCACATGGAATATACGACAGATGAATTTTAGTATATTTACAGCCTCATACAGTCATCATTGATAATTTGAGAACAATTCTATCATCTCAGAAAGAAAGTTTATACTGATTACCAGTCCCTCCCTCTTTTCTTCCCTCAGCCCAACTACAGGAACTTTGAACTTTCTGTCTTGATTTTTCTATTTTTGACCTTTTGTATAAATGTAACCATAAATTACATTTTGCACTGGATTTTTAACTGAATGTTTATAGTTTTCAGAGTTGATCCACATTGTAGCATGTATCACTTCTTGATTTTATTTTGTTTTGTTTTTTTACTGCATAAGGACCTATTGGGTTATTTTGATACTCATTCATTGATGAATAGACAAATATTTTCATTTCTCTTAGATAGTTAGGAGTCAAATTTATGCGCTTTTTAAAAATGTTTTAAAACATAATTATTGAATTATTTTGTAAGAGCGAACACATAAAAATCTCCAATACATGAAAAGATCAGCACTGAAAGAAAAATGTCTTTCATCTAGATCTGTTACACAATGATTCAGAGAAATTATCTCCATTCTCCTCATCACTGTGCTCTGAATAAGGAAGCAAAGATACAATTATTCCCATTTTCCAGATGACAAAATAGATTATGATAAGAATCCTGGCTTCAATCACATTGCAGTCAAATGTGAGAGTATTAAAAACCCTTACTACTGAAAACTTTCCAAAATTACTTGCTTCTCGGTGGTCTTAAAAGTAAAATGATTTTTAATAGATCATTCCTTTACTTTCATGTGATATGATGTGTATACCTGTGTCTCTGTGTATTCAAAAATGTATGATTCTTTGACTTTTCTCTTTTTTTCTACTATACTCTATACTCTGTACTCTTGGTGCTTGAGGTTCTGAGTGATTCTTGACCAAATTACAAAATAGCCGTTTTCAGGCTTCCTATCTTCATTGTATCCTCAGAACTATTCACCAAACTAGTTTTGCATTCTTTATCCATTTCTCCTGTGCAGATGGCAGTCTGTCAGGAGCAACAGGTGTGTCATATCTGATATCTCAGTTGGACCCCAAAGCTGGTAGTGCAAGGATTGCTTCATGTGTTTTCCACATCAGCAGATATGTGATTATGAGGATTGTTATGACTTACTGTATTCTTACACATGGCTTAAAGAATAATAGGCTTATGTTTTATCATATATTAGTATAACATAAACAAATCTCAGAAAGTTGACAGAATTATCAAAACATGTAAATGATTTTTATTATTTTGTTGTTCTCAATCAGGACTGTACATTTTAGACCAGTTAATGTTGTTAATACCCAATAAAGAGAGTTTTGCTTCATTAATGTTCAAGTTTTTGAGAATTAACTGTATTCAAATCTAAGTTAGTACTGGATGTCATCTTCATAAAACCCAATCTGATGGCTCATGACCCTTGAAATTACTTATGAATAATTTTTTGTATTCTTTGTTCATCTCTGCTTTGAGGATATCATAGCCTTTCAGGGACAGTGGGTGTGTCACACCTGAAGTTTCAGTTTTACCCAAATCTTTTAGTGTATTATTTTTTTTTAACATGTTTTCATCTCTAACATACACTGGAGTGACTTGCACAGTAGGGTATTCAGTGGGTCTGATGACTATTATTACAACTTACTATTTGTTTACTGGTTTTTATTTCAGTTTTGGTTATGGATGCTAGATAAACATATCTAACATTTGCCTTGAATTTCACTTTGAAAATGATGAATATTTGAGTGTTTAAGAATTTGAGCAATACTGGGTAAATGAGTCAGGAGTTCCTGTTGAATATTGTACTGCTGAAAGAGGAGAAGGCATAATCACTACCTTAACTTTTCTGAAATCTCTCAAGATCCTTTATGGATTTATCTGCAAGTTTTTGTTTGTCCCAGACTAGTTGTTATTGAGACAAACATGAGAATGAATATAATTAATACATCTTTTCTAATTGACTTCCTGTTTTATTTTGTCATGGCTTGTTTGACTTATGGCCAAACATTTTATCTTTGAGAAAGCAGCTAAGTAAATTTGAATAAGATGAGAAATTTCAGTCTACAGTCCCAGTGCACCTAGATATAACCTTAGTCATATGTTTATAAAAACTATTGTTTATATGCCAAGTTCTCTGCACAAAGAAGCACTGTCAAAAGAGTCTATGATCATTTCAACAGGAAGATAGATATGTAAACATATTGCTCTTGAACCAGAATATATATTTTGATGAGTTCTCATTAACAATCATCTTGGCAACCCAAGTGACTTACAGACAAAAATTTACACTGTAGAATGTATTCTACAAGATTCTTTTCAAGTCACTCATGGTAAATATCATGTATATCTGATAGTAAGTTAACTGTTGGCTTTATAAGAAGCCCTAAGATTTAAAAACCTATAAAAACCCATAGTACTACAAGTGAAAATGAGGCCATTGTCAAATGACATTACATACTTTAATGGTTGAATATTGTACTTCTAGGTGTCTTCATATTTGTATGGCAATAAGACTTGGAAAATTCAAAACAACCACATTTGTCCTGATAAGCCAAAGAGAAGCATTTTAATGTTGGATTTATAAAAATGAATTATAGTTTTGCTACAGAGAAATAGACAGAAATAGGCAATTCTGACTCTATTACAAGAATGTTTTGATAGTAAACAGCTTAATTCATTGCACAAGGGAGATATAGTCAGTTTTCCTGTATTATCACTTACTTAAAATTCATAATATACCAATCATAGTGGTGCATACTTATAATCCTCAGTATGATTGGAGGCTGAGGCTGAAGGATCACAAATTGAAGTTCAATCCAGGCAACTTAGTGATTTTGCAAGACCCAGATTCCCAATTGTGCAAGCATGTGGTCCTGCTGTGCTAACCTTGCTAATGAAAAAAGGTTAAGACTGAAAGTACTCAGAACCAACTAGTGTGGCACTGCACAGTTTGAGAAGTAGCCTCCTTGGGGAAGACTTTTCTCCTGAGAGCTTGCAGGAAAAGAAGACATGGCTGAGTGATACTCATGTGGCAGACTGTTTACATGCCCAGGGAAGCTTCTCTTTCTGATGGAGGTAACAGGGTTTTTTGTCAGGCAACAACTAGAAGCAGAATTGGAGCTTTTGTTTATTTTTTCCACAGTGAGAAGGTAATACTACATGACTACTGTGGCTGTTGCTTAAGGTGCATGAATTCATTATTTCAGGTAGGTTAAAATTTCTGGTAATTGGTGGGCCTAAACCAGCAAGAAAATCAAAGGAAATGGGATGGAACAAAGGCCTGAGGGTAAAGGAGGAAGTCTATATTTTCTATAAGAGAGAAAAGAAAGGAGGAGTGCTTGATGGTATTTCCCAAATTAGCTGGCTTTGGGCTCAGTCTGTGCTGCCATAACTAAACATCATGGACTGTGTGTCTTGAACAACAGGCATCTATTTATCAGAGTTCTGAGTACTGCAGGTCTGAGATCAAGGTGGTAGTTCTAAGTTTCTCATGCTGGCTATCTTCTCACTGTGTCCCCACATGGCCTTTCTTCTCAGTGTGCACTCAAGAGGGTTTCTTTATTTTCCTATATGTAAGGTTACTACACCAACTAAGGACTCTACTGTTGCTACATGATTTGATCCTAATTTCCTGCCAAAGTCCAATCTCCAAAACTAACTTCACATTGGTGATTGGGGTTTCAACATTCAAACTGGTGGGAGAAGTATAGTTCAGGACATGGCAGCCTAAAAACCTCAACTCTTTTCCTGTTTGAAGTGACTAACAAAGGGTACTGAAAACAGAGGCTTTTCAGAGTCAGAGCTGAGTATGGAGGAGAGTTAAACCATCTGGTAAGTGAGGAGAGATGAGAAAGACAGAAACCTGAAGCCTATACCTATTAAAAAAAGAGAAGGAAGGAAGGGGGGGGAGAGAGAAAGAGAGAGAGAGAGAGAGAGAGAGAGAGAGAGAGAAAAAGAGTGAAAGCAAATGAAAGCAAAAGGGACATGCTGAGATGGAGGCAAACTGAAGTAACAAAGCTGTAAATTAGGTGTGGGTGTACAGCTTATGGGCATAGGCTAGAGGGACCTTCTGAAGAGCTGATGGATAATTTCATGTGTGCCCTATTGGGAGTAAAAAGAAAGCTCAGGAAAATGCAAAGCAACCAAACATATAAGCATATGAGGGAAAAATCAATTAGCAGCTTTGAATGAGGTGAGATCAGTGTTTTTATTAAAATTAGTAAACTTGTGATAAATAATAATTAATTGGTACTCATACTTTTTATATCTTGGTCATCACTGATCTTTTCCCTGCTTTCTCATTCCTTATTTCCAAAAAAATCTACTTACTTATTTCCTTCTATCTCTCCTTTATTTCACTCTTTATTTATATTTTGGGTTTCTCATGTAAATAAATCATGAGATATTTATCCTTCTATGCTTGATTTACTTTACTTCACATTAGGGTTTCAAATTCATCCATTTTTCTACAAATAATTAAAATTTCTTCTTTATTACTGAATAATACACCACCCTACACGTATATTTTCTTTTTACATTCACTTGTCAATAGACATGCAAGCTAGTTGGATAATTTTGCTATGCAAATTGTGCTGCTATAAATATGACCATGTATCACTGAAATATCACATCTTTAATCTTTCAAGAGGATACAAAGGAGAGGTATAGCTGGATCAAATGGAATTTAAAATTTTAGTTTTTTGAGGAGTAGCCATACTGATTTTCATATTGTATATACTACTTCTATTCTCACAACAAATTCAGGATTTAGTTTTCTCCAAATTCTCCCCAAAATTTGTTGTTTTTTGAGTCCTTGGTGATAGCCATTCTTGCTGGAATAAGATATAATCTCAGTGTTTTAATTTGCATTTCTCTGAATGTCAAAATGTTTTCATGCACTTTCAGGCCATGTAGTATTCTTTTGAGAAGTATGTATTCATTTCAAGGGCACATTTTTCTCAGGTGGGTAGTTTGCATTTTGGGGGCCTAGTTTTTGGTATTTTTTGTATATTCTAGATTTTAGTCTTCTACAAAAAGTAGCTGACAAAATATTTTCCTGTTATGAATATTGTCTCTGTACTTTGCTGATTGTTTCTTTTGCTGTGCAGAAGATTTTTAATTTTACCTAATCCCACTATTTCATTCTTGGTGTTAATTCCTGCACATTTGAGATTCTGTTCAATAAGTTCTTGCCTATGTCAATGTCTTCAAGACAAATTTGTCCAGTATATTTAGTGTTTCTGTTTTTGTATGTAGGTCTTTGATCTACTTTGATTTGATTGTAGCACAAAGTGGGAATTGTGTGTCTAGATTCATTTTCTGAATATGGCTAATTAGTCTTCCCAGCAACATGTATGATTTGTTTTTAGGCTCTTTGTAAAAGATCACATGGGTAAAATTGCTTGTGACTCTTAATAATATGTTTTCTGTTCTATTTGTCTATGTGTCTATTTTTGTGCTTGTACCATGCACTTTTATTATTTTATGTTTGTAGTAGCAGTTAAAATCTGAAGTTTTAATGTCTGCCACTCTGCTTGTTTTGGTTAAAATTGTTTTGATCATTTTCAATTACTCCTAGTTCTTTACAATTTACAATTTTAGGATTGGTATTCTAATTGGAATTGTGTTAAATATCATTATTGGTAATATGGCCACTTTTATAATATTGATCTCTGTATTCAGGATATCTTTCTAATTTGAAATGCTCTCTTTGGTCTTTTTCAAAGTATTGTAGTTTTCATTCCGGAAATTTTTACCCTGGTTTGTGAGTATGATTTCTGGGTTTTTCTTTTTCTGACATTAACATGAATGGGTTTTTAAAAAAATTTCTTTTACACTGGGCTCATTATTGGAGTACAAGAATGATAGTATTTTTTGTGTTGATATTTTTATCTTTCCACTTTGTTGAAGTTTTCTTCTGGTGGAGATTTGTAGGGTCTCCTATATAAGGGTTCATGTCATCTGCTACTAAAGTTCTTCTGCCTTCTTTTGCTATTCAAGTTTCTTTTATTTCTTACTTTTGCCTGATAGCTCTACATAAAGTTTGAATACAAATTGAAAAGGAATGATGAGAGAGGACACTTGATATTTTTGTGATTTTAGAGGGAATGTTTTCCATTTTACCTCTTTAATATTCTGTTTTTTGTTAGTTTCCCATGAAAGGCTTCTTTCAACAATTTGAGGTAAGGTCTTCTGTAACTATTTTTGTCAATACTTTAGCAAAAGTGAAAGCTGGATTTTGTCATTTATTTTCTATGTCTACTGAGATATTCATGAAACTTTTATTTTTACTTCCATTTATGTGTTATATGACATTTACTAATTTGCATATATTGTACCAAACTTACATCTGTGGGATTAATATAAACAGGTCATGGTGTATTATCTTTATATCAATTTGCCAACTTGCCAGGATCTTGTTGAGGACCTTTGCGCCTATGTTCATTAAGGAGACTGGCCTACAGTTTTCTTTCTTTGTTGAGGAGTTTTTATCTGGTTTTGGAATCAGGATAATGCCTTCATAGAATTAGTTTAGTAGCATTCTTTTTCTTTCAACTTACTGAATGAGTGAAAGATATTGGCATTTTTTATTTCCTGAAGTTCTGGTAAAATTCAGGGGTGAATCCCTTAGATCTTTGGCTTTTCGTAATTGACAAGAGTTTTTGTTACTGCCTCGATTCAGTTGCCTGTTATTAGTATATTAAGAGTTTTGTATCTTTGATTTTGCTAAGTCTTATGTCTAGGAATTCATCTATTTTTTCTAGGTTCTCGAATTTTTTGGAATATAAATTTTTGAAACTTATAATTATTATAATTCTCTGAGTTTCTGCCTTGTCCTGTGTGATTTTACCTTTTTCAGTTCTCACTGAATGGATCTGGTTCTTCTATTTCTCTCCGTGTTAAGTTTGACTAAGTTTTTTATCTTATAAAGAAGCTATTAATCATTTGATTTTTCTAATTTTTTCTTTTTCAGTTTCATCTTCCTACATTTCTTGTCTGATCTAATAATTTCTGGTCTAAAACTTGCCTTTAAAATTTGTGTTTGAGAAATCTACTCTTACTGAGACAAGCTTGTATTTATTTGTTACTTGACATTTCTTTCTTTGGTGACTTTTAATATTCTCTCTTTGTTCTGAATTTCTGGGATTTATACCTTAGTTTTCCTCTTGAGTTCTTCTTTCAAAACCTTAGCTTTTAGCTGTGTTCTATTAAACATTTCATCAAACTTTCTTGATTTCTTGTTTTTATTTATTTTGTTTTATTGGAAGATAAAACAAGTGAAAGAAAAAATGACAAAGATAGAAGACTGAAAAGAAACAGGAGCAATGAAACACAAGCAGTTTTTGATGACTTTTAAAACCCCCAAAAGGGGAAGGATTTTAAGAAAATAATGTATGGGAACAAAGAAAAAGTAAAAGGAGGAATTTATAAGTAGAAAGTGGAGCAACTTTTAGGGAAATCAAATCCATTTTATAAGTTAGAAGAAACCCCATGTTGGAAGACCTTTGGAGAGCAAGAGTCTGACAAGTTTATATAAAACACTGTAGAAACAAACAAAAAATGATAGTAAACACTCCTGTGCACTTGCTGTTAAAAAATATACCCTCATATACATGTAAAGTCAATAAAAAGGAAAATTTAAGCTCCTGTAATAGGTTTTATATGAACAAATATGAGGAGAGTGGGAAGATGAAGTGTGAAAAAAGAATGAGGGAAAATTTTAAGTGAACAGTGAAAGACAATGCAAAGAATTTGAATCCAGTTAATGCCATAACAGAGACACTAATTTTAGAATTTCTATGAAAAAATCTTTTGGTAGGGGAAATCTAATATGAAATGTTAATTAATCCTAGTAATTTATGAATAAAAGAAATAAACCAAGGCTGAGGATTTAGCTCAGGGGCATAAGTGCCTGAGTGGCAAGCATGAGGTTGAGTTTGATCCCTGGTACCCAAAAAAAAAAAAAATCACTAGAGAGGGAGAAGGAAAAAGAGTAAAAAATAAAAATTATAAATAAAGGAAGGAGCTGAAAAATAGAAAGTATTTTGGAGAAAGTAACAAAAGTAAGAAAAAATGAAATTGTAAATGGGAGGTGAGAGAAGAGATAGGGAGATTGTATTCACCTGTTGAAGTAGCATTCAAGCATGGTTAGGTAACACCAAGGCTTTATGTGTCTTAACTATATGAAATGTTTTTATAAACAGAAGAAAACATATAAGTAGCTATAAGTACATGTATGCATACAAAGGACTGTGACTTGAAAACTCAAAAAACTCCTCATACCCAGCAACCATGAAAAACATATACTCAAAAGTGCAAAGTTCTTGTCTGGAAGCCTCTGGTATTTTCTGAAGATTATGAGTCACTGGCACATCACTCTGATCAGGAGCACCCACAGATTCCTGATTGAACTTGTATGATAGACTCTGCTATTTTCTCCACCCAATTCACCTCTCTCACCTTCCCCTGCTCTCCCTTTGGTGTTATGTCCCAGTTTGTCCAGCCTGTCACTGATCAGTAACTTCAGTGGTCTCCTGTGGCCAGGTAACTTGTGTAGAATTGTATTGATGTTCCTACTCCTTTTTAGGTGAAAGATTATTTTGAACATGACTACTAATGAAAAATTTTGCCCAAACCCTGTGGAGAATTATATATATAAACAATCTGCTGTTCATTTGTCATAAGACTTGGCTATTCACAATAAACCTCTGTACTTACCACACATTATCTTTAATTGCATACTGATTACCTTTTACTAAATGCTAAAGCATGCCAAATCCTGAAAGCACCCAGCTTTACATTTTGATTGTAAATGAACTCAAATGTGGGACTTCTTACAACTTTTTTTTTGTTATTAGTGCCCCGTAGTCATATAGAATAATGTGTTTCATTTTGACTTATTTGTACATCCACTTTGATCATTTCTATCCTGATTCCTTTCCTGTTCTCTAATAGCCCCCTTCTACTTTCATGTCTTTTTTTTCTACCCTACATTCAACATATAAAAGAAAACGTGCAATATTTGTCTTTATGAGTCTGATTTATTTTTTTAATGTGATGATCTCAAGTTTCATCCATTTTCCTGCAAATCATATGATTTCATTTTTCCTTACAGCAGAATAATACTTTCCTGTGTATATACACCACATTTGCTTAGTCTAGACATGTAGTGACTGGTACCAAACTCTTTCTATAACTTAACTGTGGAGATAAGGAGACTCACACACAGAAAAACATAATAGCAAAGGATGAATTAATGATGCTGTCAGTTAGCAATGGCTGATATATTCAGGTGACTGAGTGTAAATAAAACCCATGAGCACACTAGAAAGAAGGGTGATGTGTTCCACATAGAATGGACTACTGGCTGTTTCTAACACATGTCATATGGCCTTTCCCTTACCACAAGTGCTTGTTATACTCAGAAGTACCATCATATTCGTTGGTGTGCACATCAGGATCCCTGCACACTTCAGCATCATAGTAATAGTTCTAAAGACAACCTAATTAACAGGTTTAGAGAACCCTAGGATCAACAATTGATTTAGAAGAGAGAGAGAACAGTACATACTTCTAACTGTGGTCCAAACAAACTGTTCCCAATGAGTTCCACTGCATTCCAAAGCCCCATCACTTGGCTATCACTTGGTTATTCACAGTGAACCATTACCATATTATTTTGTTATTGTTGTTTTGTTTTGCTTTGTTTTGAGGTATGGTCTCACAATGTAGTCTGTGCATCAGTAGGAGAATGGATAATGCAAAGGAGGTGTATGTTCATAATGGAATACTATTATGCCTTAGAAAAAAAGGAATTTGTTATTTGATGCAACATGAAGAACCTGGAGGACATTATTTTAAGTAAATAAGCCAATTATGGAAAGAAAACTATGGTATAATATCATTTACATGTGGGAGTTTAAGTCAGTCTCATACAATTAGAAAGTAGAAAAGTTTCCAGAGGCTGAAGGGTAAGGATGGTAGAAATTGGGAGATACTGCTTAAAGACCAAATTTTCTACTAGATGGGATGAATAATTTCTAGAGATCTATTGTACAAGATGAAGGCTATAAGTAATAATATGTACTTTAAAGTTCCTAAGAAAGTAAAATGTTTTCAAAACAAAGAAGTATATGAGACCATAGATATAACTAGTAATCTCAAAATGTGAGATTCTAGATATAAGTATTTGATTCAGTAGTTTCAAAATATTAAATATATTAAAATGTCACATCATAAGTTGTAAATATATGATTTTTGTCAATTATACTTTAATAAAACTGAAAATTCAAGAGATACCATTTGCTAAACCTGCTAAGTTTTTATAATATACAGAGCCTGTTACTGAATTTACTGTATTCTATATGGTTTTCTGATTATTATTCATTTATTAGACTCTATCACTCTCCATGAATAGATATCATTATGTCACAGGGAATGTATGACATAAATGTTTATATTCTAAAACCTAGAACAATGCCTGGCACATAGGAGGCACAAAGAAGTTTTTTGAAATAATGCAAAAGTGCCTGTAAGATTTATTTTCAGTTCTTTCATTTGACTGACTATATACTGCCTTTCTAATACCGTGTTGTTCCCAATCAGAAGTCAATAATTCCTGAGATGAATCACCCAATGTAGATAGCTGCAAATTTAATGTAGTTGTCACTCAATGCCACAGCACTGTCCTAGTTGTTCTTTCAGAAATAGCTTTATGACATGAAATGATCAACATCTCCGCCTGTATCTTCTTGCAGTTCAGAAGCAAATGATTCATGTGTCTTGTTATTATATTAATGCACAGGGAAAGCAATAAAAATTCCAAGAAGCCATAATGTAATCAGAACATCACAGCTTTCTCTCATTATCCTGAAGTCAATGGATCATTACTTCTGATTGATTGTATTGATCCAGGCTGACAACACTGGAGTTTATGTTCACTGTCATTTACATTCTTTAGGTCAAAAAAATCTGTCATAATCATCTTATTGCATTTATCTACAGAACTATATTAGACTCTTACAAACAATGTATGTTTTGCTCCATGGTGAATGGGCACTTGCTTGGCCTGTAGGACTTAGGATGAAAAGAAATGAGGCTATTATGTAAAGCCAACACACTGTGCCAAGTAATCTGTAATCACTATAGCATTTAATCTTTCCAACAAACCTGTAAATGTTTGTATTAATACCATCTTTTTTACAGATGAAGAAACTGAGGCTTCATGTGGCTGATTTTGAACACTACTGTTATGCAAGGGACACAGACACAACCACCTGCATCCATCCCTCACTGGTCATACCTGGTTGCTTGCCAATTCCTGTGCACAGCTCCCCTGTGCTTCTTTTGTACTACCAAAAGAGGAAGACAGAAGAACTTTCCTGCTTCTCTTTTCTCATCTCTGAGCCATTTATCAAGAACTCACCACAGCATTCTCACATTTTATAGGTGTTGATAGGCTTCCTGCCATCCAGTCTTTCATCTTTCAGTAAGTACCCAGCACAAAAAAGTACATGTGAAGTGACTCCCCATGGAACTTTCACTCTAGTAGATCCAGCTCTTGGTTCACAACTAATTGTCTCCTTAATTAACAGAGTTCCAGAACCCCAGAAGACAGGACATACTGGGTCTACTTTCTCCCTTCCTGGGTGTGCACATGAGGCTCCTTATGGCATTGTCTAGAAGAAATTTCTACAACCTAGCCAGACACAGCTGTGCTGTTAACTCTCTGTATTCTTGTGTGCCTTTGAGAATATGTACATAAGTGGGGTTGCTAAATCATTTGGCAGCTCTATTTTTAAAAAAATTGATGCTGTTTGTGGCATGCAAATCTGCATTCTTAGCACATGGGATGCTCAGTCAAGAGAATTACAAGTTCAAGTCCAACCTGGGTGAGCTCCATAAGAAATTTAGCATATAGTCAGGCTGGACTATGTAGTGATACCCTGTCTCAAAATGAAAACAAATACAAAAGGAAAACAACAAAATGTTTTGAGGAGCCTTCTTTCTGCTTTCCAAAATGGCTGCACTAATTTTCATTCCTACCCACACTATTCATCCTTGCCAACAGTTATTACTGCTTGTCTCTTTGGTAATGTTCACCCCACCATTTGTGGTAATGATTGACATTACCATGATAATTAGTGACTTCTTTTATTACACTTGCTGGTCTTTTTTATTCTTTGGAAAGATACCTACTTGGGCTTTTCATTCATTTTAGAATGAAGTTGTTTTACATTTTTGTATTGAGTTGTGCAGTTACCTATACATTTTGGATATTAATCACTTATCTGACACATAACATGTAAACATATTTTTCCTAACCTGTAGGCTGCCTTTGCATTGTTGTTGTTTTTCTTTTTCTTGATTAGTGTGGTACCATTAACCACTTGTTCTTTTCTCACAAGAGTAAAATCTCTCCAGGCAGGAATAGCCAAATTTCCAAAACCTGAACATGGAGGAGGTAGCAATGTTTGACTAGTAGTCAAGGATACCATGAGTCCCAGGACTGTAGTGTAGAAAAGGATGAAGTCAGGCAGTGCTCCACAAAGAGGCTGCAGAGTACAGCCATATACAAATAACTCTCACATGGGAACTAGTTTTTTAAAGGACAATTCATGATTCCAGTTTGCTAATTCCAACTCTGGACATTTTCTCTGCACTGCTTAATCTGTCTTTAGGAGAAAGAAAATCCTCCTAAAATCCATCTTCCCTAAGTAAGTTCTTTAATTTTGCCTCTTTGTCTTGCTTTGGACTTTGATGTTGAATCATCTATTTTCCCATACCCTTTCTAATTAATTTGCTAGGCTAAATTAGAGCCAAATAAATAATGAGATTCCAAATTAGCTGACATATAATGCTATAGAGATTTAATTAATTTACTATCAAGGGTGTTTACAGACAATTGTATGTTTATAGCATAAAATGATGGTATTTGTTAATATGGAAAGTTTTATTTTAGCAGATTTGTTTTAATGACCAGACCAGACTTTAATATGGAAAGCTCATTTTTACCTATGTAAAGGCAAGATTCAAGTCAGGCAAAGAACCCATTGAGATTTGGCATATTTATTTTCCTATGAAATTTCAATTTCACTAAGAATAATTGGTGATTTTCTCGACTAATATTGTGTATGTGTTCAGGATATATTCAGTAATTTTTAAAAATCTATATGCCAGAGGCATAAAGTCCCACAAAAGCCTCTTGCACTTGGCTTTCATGGGATCTTCAGATTGAAAGCTTTCTTCTATAACTGGCTTTAACATAAGTACTACACTATTCTCTTCTACTATTTCCCCGAATGTATCCTTTTATACTCATCATTTCTGTAGAATTCTGCAGAGTCACTACTGTAAAATATCTGGGAACTTCTATTTAGTAAATACATTACTTGGTCAAATAATATTTAGTAAGAACTCAGATTTCATCCTGCATAATATATAGATGTTATAGCTATAATCACCTTCCATATTAACCCCACTGAATTATTTGACAAATCAATCACATTATGGACATGAAAACCACCAGGTTCCAGAAAAAGAACCTAAAAATCCAGTTGACCTTGGATAAATCACTAAATCTCCTTGAATATTCTATTCAAGGATTGTGCTAGTAGCATATGTATTTGTATTCAGTGTTTAAAATAATCATACAAGTATTTATGAAGAGTAGAATATCTGCATAGTTTATGAAATTAAATGTGCAAAATGTATGTGTATTGGATAATGAGAATAAAGATTTCCATTTTATTATCAACAAATCACTTTTCTTCTATGGAAAGTAAAACTTTGGTTTATGAGCATAACTGGTTCCAGAAACATGTTTGTAATACAAAGCACTTGTATGTCAAAGAGAATTTCCCCATAAGAAAAATGGAAGTTTGGATGATTTATTCCATAACCCAAAATATTCATATAAAAATGATTTCAACACTTTAATATAATGCAAAATAATAAGAAAACATAAATTAATTGCCCTTATCTTTGAAAATGTTCATGATTAGTGTGAGGGAGAAAAGAGAGGAGGTTTATTGCATAAGACGACTTTCACTATCACTAATGGAATAACTGCTATTTACTGGCTTAGTGGAATCTTCTTGTCATGTAAAGTTAACAAGAAATATATCCAATGACACTTTCTTTTACCTTCTTTTGAGTGTTTCAGAGAAATGTGAAATTACATTTTTCACTAGGCAGATTCATCACTTGCATGGCTACATCTTTATTGGGATGGTGTCTTTCTAAAAAATTTTGCATTGCTTCCCACATTTTATATGCCTGCTTAATCTCATTTGAAGTGAGGGATTCCTCTGCCTTTTTCTCTTCCTTTTCTGCAGATGAGATCTCCTCCACAACCTTCTGCTTTTGGGAGACAATCACCCACAATCCTGCAGAGAGAGAGAGAGAGAGAGAGAGAGAGAGAGAGAGAGAGAAGGAGACAAAAGAGAGAGAAGAGTCATTGGCTCATTTGTGACCATGTGACATTGGATATTATATACTATTCATGTTGCAAGACACCACTCGTTTATCAAGTCAAAATGTAATAAAAGTGTTGGCTCCTTTTACAGAATAACTGCAGAATTAGTTACTCACCATCCAAGGATTTACTGTACTTAAGTCCTGAATTGAAAAGCAATAATACATTATATTGATACTGTTTTAGAAAATCAAAATCTGAGGAAATTATGTGGGCCTATAAAAAAAATCGAAAGATTAAAATGTCTTTGATATATGCCATGATTTGAAATGCTTACTGTTTTGGTACTTCTTCCAAATTTATATTTTTATTGCTATTAGGAAGCTAAATTATTTCTGCAAACTCAATCTTCTCAAAAGTTTAAAAAATTTTTTCAAAGAAAATTTCTTCACTTGAATGTTTCTTTAAAAACTGGAATATATAGATGAAGAATGTAGGCAAGAAATGGAATATAGAAAAGAGAACTAGCTTATGATTGTTCTATTAACAAGATAGATTTATCCTTTGATTTAGATTAATTAAAAATCTTCATGCTAAATAAAAAAGTACATCATGTACCAACCCTCTCTGAAAAGTTGTTAATCTTTGTATGGAATTATGCAGAACCATGACCTAATAAAGCAGTCACAGAACAGTCAGGTGCAGTGGTATATATTTGCAGTCTCAGCACTTGGGAGGCTGAGGCAGAAGGAGCACCACCAGTTCAATGCCAGCCTAAACTGCATCATGAGATCCTGTCTTCAAATAAAAATTTTAAGAAAAGACTGAAATAAGTCTGTAAAAAGGGATAAACCTTGTGTTTCCAGAAACAATGAGGAAAAATATTAAAGAATGAGAAAAAGAAGCAGTGAGGCCATGCAGTGAGTCAGCAAGGGTTTGTCTGGGACAACAGAGTCAGCATGAATGTTAGAAGGGATTTATTTTAGGAACTTAAATTTACCCAGTTTTGGGAAAAGCTAGAGAAATGTTTCTGTAGGAGAGCTGGAGGTTCAGATCATTCATCAATTAATATAAAAGCCAAATACTCCCAAGGGCAAACTATCACTGTGGGGAAGCAAGTGATTCAGAACTCTGTAGAAACTGTTGCCTTGGTGGTTCCCTAGCCAAGGTTTGGGCTGTGAACCTAAGCCACTGCAGCAGACAGGAAGAAGAGCTGGATGTGAGACAGGTGCCTGTGTGTCTGTTGATCTCCACATCTGTCTGCATGAGGACCTTCAAAGAGTCATGGCCAAAGCTTTTAATATCACTTTCTGAAGCACAGAGGAGCTTTTGATGGGCCAACTCTAATCAAACCATACAGTGATAAGTCTTCTGATTTTGGTATTAAGTGGACACAACATAGTCCACCACATCCAACCCAAAATGTAGATGGAGTGAGATCTGTGGAAACATGGATGGGAGAATGTATACTGCTTAAAGCCAATGAGTGAACTATAAAAGGAGATACAATGTACTCAGTGTTTTACTGTGTGGAACATAAATATGTAGGGCTATAAGACATCAAACTCCTAAAAATATAGGTGGATTAATGAAGAAAAAGGATAGAACCAAATAATACTGTAAACAACTAAATGTAATGCAAAGTTCCAATTAATAATTTGATATTTATAAGCAAGTGTCTTAGTTATTTTTCTCTCATTGCTGGGACAAAATATTGGCTGCCTAAGATTGAATGAGGAACTGTTTATTTAGCTCATAGTTTGTAGAGGTTTCACTCCATAATTAGTTTCTCTAAGGCAGGGTGGCATGATAGAGTGGCAACCATTCATGGCTGTGGAAGATACCAAAAGCAACAAGAGAGGAAGTATGATCGAGCCTCTTTCCCTCCCTTATCTTGTGTGTAGGCTACCTGCATTAGGGTTTGTGTAGCACTCATATCCTTAATCCTAACATTAGATCATGAATCAATCACAAACTCTGAATGAAGCTGCTTCCAAAAAGTCTATCCCCTTGACCTAGTGAGGCTTTGAGAGAACATTCAGACACAAACCACAACAGCAAGCTATGATTTTCCATTTGCAATTAAGAAAAACTGAATGACAGGCTAAGAAAAGATTATAAAAATTTATACATTTTACCTAGTATTTAAAAAGTGTTATGACTTAGACAAAAAGAATAGTAAAAACCTGCATAAATTTTACTTTGGATTTCTCTGTAAATGAAACAGTAATAAGCAGTTAAACTAGGATGTAAAACTTACCATACATCTTTATGCTTGGCATTTTTTTGTACCAGTAATCAAAACTTAGTGCTTATGCTGTGTCACTGAGCTACATCCCTGGCCCTATTTTTATGCTTGAGAAAGGAAGAGAGACTTCCATGGATCCTGAAATGACAGCATTGCCTGGTGTTTTAAAACTGAAATTTAATGAAGTTTTATATGCCTTAGGAGAAATGTGCTCCTATGTAAATGAACTCTACAAAACATTTCTTAAAAGGAAGAATTCACTGCTGATTACTGAAAATATATCTTAATATTACATAAAAGTGCTTTTTTGAGGATCTCTTTTCTTTCTCACTCAAATTTTATTGCACAATATCTTGTGTATGTATACATACAAATATAAAATCAACTATTGATTTAATTTTTATTTAAAGCATAACTTTTTGGCAGATATAATTTAGATAGATGGAAAATAAAATTCAAAGAGATTAAAGAACAAGGTAATTCAGCTATAAAGTTGCAAACCTAAGATTTGAATAGAGTTGATTCTTTAATTTTCTTTCTGCTATTGCTGCTACCTAAGCCTGACATGGCCTCAGGAAACTATGTGCTTGTTTGCATGCATCTTTCATGATCAAGGCTAGTTTTAATATTTGCAAGTCTTAGGGCACAGTAAGAGCTGGAGGTCTACATGCTATAAATCTAAGTGTGTAAATTCTAGAAGTGTACCTCTTTGAGTATGGTTGTGAATTCAAAATTGTGACTGCATGGATTTCCATTTCAAGGCATGACCCATATCCCACTTTGTGTTCTTCCTGACCCTCCATGTATCTATATTTGAGCTTAAGAGTTTAACACAGAGGAGGGTGAAGGATGGGTAGAGGCTGGCATTGCATATACTGGTACTTTCCAGGAGGGTAGAAAGAATGCTTCCAAGCTTTGAAATAACCAATCAGCATATCCTCACGTAACACTCCCTTTGTTCATAACTGAAAGCAGTAGTCAAAGGGCTTTCTAACCCTCTCTACCCTTTCTCCTACCACTTTTATTCCTTTATGTGCACTAAAAATCACTAAACTCAATTTGAGATAGAGAGGGAGGACAAATTCAACAAGATAGATAAATTCTAGAATGTTTCAGTACTTGGAATTTTTTATTTATTTTATTGGTGTAAGTTTGCAATATTTAGTGATTACAATCATCTTGGGATATCTGTATCTATATCCTAGTCATTTTTACGTCCCATTTCCTCCTCTGCCCTCTTTCTTGAAATCTCCATCTCAAGGTCTCATTATCTTCCTATCTTCACACAACTGCCTCTGTGTTTCCTATCTCCTATCACTCAATTTGGTCTTTATTTATATTTTGAGTTTTTTATGCAAGAGTAACCATCTGATATTTAACCTTCTATGTCTGATTTATCATTGTGGCCTTGGTTTTGAAAGAATTCTGGACTATGCTGCCTTATGTTGGACATGAAATCTTCTCAGCAGATGCTTTAAAAATGAGCCAGGAAAAAAGAACAAAATCCATTTTGTTGTTGCTAGCCTGCCAAAATATTCCCTGAAAGTTGAGCCAACAATTCATGCAGAGTGATGCTACTCACCAAACTGTTTCATGCTCTTTTTCTTACATCCATCTTGAGAAATACTATGATTCCAAGGAACTTCAAAATTGAAAAATAATGAAGACCTCATAACATGAAAATTCATCATTTCATGCTTTTATCAATGCAATGTACAAGAATGTTTTGTTCTTTAAATCAACATAAACTGGATGCAGGAAAAATTTAAGTTGCTTCTTGGAAGGTTTGATGTTGAAAACATGAATTGTGATCTCTGCCAGGAGAAATGTGTGGAGCACTGAGATTCTTATAGTCAGTATTCATTGTCAATCTGAGTTCTCAGTATATAAGTACAATGAAGGAAATTGATCAGACTTCTATCTAGTTTCCACGAGGATTAGCATATTTACCTAAAATTGATAGAGAATAAAATTTTCAGGGTAAGTTTCATCTAATGAAATAGTTTTTCTATTAATTAATATATTAATTAATATTTTTGGTACCAGGAGTTAAACTCAGGGCTTTGTGCTGGGCAGGCAGTCACTGAAACTGAACTATATCCCCGGGTCTTTCTTTGCTTTTAGGAACATAGTATCAATGTTTGTTGTAGTCAGAGGTTATGAGGAGAACAATTAGAATCAGGACATGGAATTTATATTATTTTAGGATGGTCACCCAGAGTTTAACACAAGAAAGTGCAGAAAATCTGTCAACAACACTAAAGACCCAGAATATTCAGCCAAGGGCCTAGATCTCACAACAGTGTCCTATATGAATCCAGATAAAAACCTAGAGCCCGTGACAACACCTCCCACAAGTCCAACTGGGGGTCTAGAGTGCACGAGAAGGACTCATGCCAGTCTGTTTTATGGATCTGTGCTGGGAAGGCCCAAAGGTCAGTGGTGGAAGCTAGAAAGCCTATGGCAGCGGGGTGAAGGAGCAGATTGAGGATTCTACACTGCAGCCAAGAAGTCACATCATAATAAAGACCAGGGCTGTCCTGAAAAGCACCACAGCCATCCTCAGCAACATGGAGGTCCCAAGCTCCTCTCATTATAAGAGCAGTAAAGTACATGCCAGGAAGCCAGCATGACAAGCTTCTCCTGGAGGTTAAACAGCACACATCTTCCCCTCTGGAGCCTTGAAGTGATGCTTGATGTAAGGACCAGAGCTCCCACAAAGTGAACCGCAGCCACTCTCACCGGCAAGGTCCTGAGCTCCTCCAGTGACAATGGTCGAACTCACGTTGGGGAGGCTAGTCATGACGAGCTCCTCCAGGAGAACCAACGACTCAAACCGCATCACTTAAAGAAACCCACAATGCCTCACCCATCTTCACGTCTCTAGTTATGCTGGCAACTTTCCTCAGGTGGAATATCTATGCTCAGCACCATGCTGATTTAATTCAGCTGTTGTTAGTTTGATCACTGGTTTTTAATCCATAACAATGTTGAAACTAAAAACTGAGGAAAACCTAATGTCTGTATTTGGAGAAACAAGCTGCCATAAAATCATTATAATAATAATTATTTTAAGAAATGAACCTATTTTGAGTTAAAAGGATGTCCTATAATTAAATTACAGAAAGTCTTTGTTGAAAATATTGATGTAAGATCGTTTCCTTTTGTTCCTAGATATACTATAAAATTAATTTAATGAGCAATCAGTCACTAAAAATTGTGATAAAAACAGAATGAAATTGTTTAGTAAACACTTATTTAGGACTCAAAACATAAAAAGGAAGCCTTTTTTTCTTGAATTTACCTAATTTTCCAATATGAGTACTACCAGCCACTGATGTTTAGTTGTTGTGTGAAATTGCAATGTTTGTTGCTAGATGATGCCTTAAAGTCTACCTTGATGGCTTCCATACCTTGATCATTAAAATCATTCACAGTGATGCCTCTCAGTCTGTACTAAGATCACCTGGGACCTCATTAAAATGCAGCCTTAGTAGGTCGGGATGAAACCTGAGATTTTGCATTTCTAACCTACTCCCATGGTTGTACTGCTGGTCAATGCATCATAATTTGTGTAACAGAAACCTAGAACCATATGTCAAATCACAGATTCAGAACCTTATGTCAAAATAGAGATTCCAAAAGCACAATAGGACATGAAAATTTCCTCATTTTACATGTAGGAAACTGAATTTCAGAGGGGTATAGTCCCATCATGGGTAATGTTTTAGACAATGGTCAAGCTAAATGCCTTCTAATCCCAGTCATAATTTGTTTCACTTGAACAATAATCACTTTATTGGCATGTAAAAATTGCCATTGTTATGCTTGTTATATTGTGTCAGCTTGAAGCTTAGAAGCCAGTGTAACTCAGCAGTTCTACCTCCTGTTGTGTAGAGGACATGCTTTACCACTCCAGATGTTGTTCATTGTGTCAGTTTGAAAAACTGAGAGGTGTAAGTAGTTCAGCAGGAGGCCAGGGTCCTTATTTTGTAAATTTCTTGAACCTGGGCAAGAGGAGAGCAGCCACATAGAAGGGGCGAGTATCACACACACCTAAGAGCAAGTAACCTGCATACAATACAAGAGGGAAAAGAGGCTTGTCCCTCACCTCTTGCTGCTTTTGCCATCTTCTGCCACCTTGAGCTGTTGCCCCTGTGACGTGCTACCCTGCTTTGCAGTCAGCTGATTATGGACTGAAATCTCCACACACTGTGAGTTAAATAAAACTTTCCCTCTTTGATTATCAGGTATTTTGTCTCAGCAACAAAAGTAACCAAGACAGACATGTTTAATAGGATGTGCCACCTGGAAAGTCACACAGGACTCCATGCTTGGGGTTTAATGCTCTGTGATTGCCATCTTAAAATCCATTGTAGTTTTATCTTTGAATATCTGTTTTGTTGTTTTGTTTTATTTTTTGGTATGGGGAATCGAACTCAGGATCTCACACTTGCCAGGAAGGTGCTTGTGCTGCTGAATACCTGTTTTTCAATTGCAGTCTATTATAGCTGTGTAGAGAAGAGAGCTTGTAATCACTTACAGTTTTGCTTTGTGCAACTTCTCTGGCCCTCAGAAAATTATCAACCGCCTGCTCCCACCTTGATTCCCCAGGGTGACGTTGGCCTCCTTTTTCCCAGTTGAGTTCTATTATCAGGTAACACTGGTGAGGAAAGGCTTGCACTCTGCCAACCCCTTTTATCCTCTGTAGAGACCTTGTTGTAGATGTGGGGAAGGTTAAGTTTGAAAATATTCTGTGGTGTCTCAGGGCAGAGCACAACACCAACAACCAGAACATTGCAATTGTGCAATTATCAGGTGGCGTGCCAGGGTATTGCATCTGCCCTGTCTCTGCAGAGAACTGATTCCCTTGGGGTTTGCTCATTGGTTGTGGATCATATAGTGAATGGTACAAAGACAATGACTGCATCCTGCCCCTAACTGGGGCCCAACATTTTCATTTTATTTCATTTTTATTGTATTCCACCAATTATGTAGCTGCCCCTCTTTACAACTTTGTATGGTGTATTAGTTCCCTAATGAGAGTGCAGCCAGAAGCTCTCCTGCAGTGTCTTCAGGGATCTGAGTTTCCTCATTTTTGTATTACTCTTAAGATAGCCACATAGGTGATTTAAACTATAGGAACCTCAAAATTGCTACTGTAAATGATTTTTCCATTTGACGCAGCTGTTGGTTTCTATTTCAAATTTGGGGATGTATTATATGGTCAGTTATAGAGGCACATCTGATGTTTGATTTCATAAGGAGAGTAAGCATTGCTCTTCTTGTTGGGAATACCTTCTCATGATGTTTTGTGAGGGGTCTGCAGTCTCCTTCCACTATGTAAAGGTGAGGTACACATTACAGATCTGTGAATTGCCATAACAAATTTCTACTACTTTTTCATTTATTCATGTGCCCTCTAATCTACCACATAGGTGAGCTATAAAAGAATACCTTCAAAGAGGGAGACTCCTTCAATCCTTCAGAGTCAAGTGGTGGTGAGGAAGGAGATCCTGATTAAGTAAGCATGAATGCTTATCCTTAGTAACATCATGTAGTGCTCCTCGCTCTTAGGCACTGCCAAAAGTAGGAGTATCAGAGAGAGCTTCACCACCTGTGTAGCAGGCATAAGAAACATAGGTCTGACCACCAAGCTATTTAACAAATTGAGGCTTTTCCCTTTCCCACACCAACAAAAAGTACATGGTTCCAGATTTCTGCTTAAGGAGAAATCCATCTTCAGTTAATATCTGAATACAAATAGCTAATGCTCAATTCCTTCAGAATACTTAAAACAAAAAGAGGCAAAATGAAAACAGAAAACAGAAGAGCTGACCAGAGCCCTAAGACAGGAGACAGGAAACAGCGAAAATCTACTGGAATAAATATTGATTGGAAAGAAATATTTACCGAACATGTTTGGTGGTGAGGAAATTCCTGTTGGAAATATTACTAATAAAATCTTAACATTTGTCATCATATGTGGTGTTTATTATCTTTTTCACATCTATCATTTTTTCCCTTGCTTGTAATCGTGTATATTCTTGACCTCTTTGTTTCTTAATCAGTCTCAAAATAATTTTCCTATCTTACTCTTTTCAAATAGTTTTAAAGCTTAATATTTATACTCTGGTTTTATTTTTCCATTACTTTCATGTTTACCACTCCAGGTTGATTTTGGTTTATTTTATTATTTTTTTATTCATTTCTTAAAATGAATGCCAATTCATACTTTTCCAGTGTTTAAAGCTATACATTTCCTCTGAGTTTAAATTTTATACTGTAAAAGGCTCCTTAAGCTATTGTTATTGAAGGATGTTAATGTTTTTGGTAACATGTTTATTCTGGACTTTTTATTTGAGTTGATTATTATAAGCAAACATAACCTGTAAAATCTGTTTTTTTAAATGTTCATCTTTCTTTTCAAATATATGACATCCCTCCATAAATGAATGTAAAAATGGGAGCATATGCATACATATGTGTGCACAAGCCTATACCCACATTCATCAATCTACACACTCTTACTGGGTTTTATGTACTTGTATTTCATGTGCTTGTATTTTATGTACTTTCTCAGCTTTCTTATTTGATTTCAACCTTTGAACCTCCATTACTTTTATTAAATTTATAATATAATTTCATTTTTATCAATTATTCTTACATTTCTAGTATATTTTCCAAGTATGATTGTTTTGTTACTAGGCCTGTACAGTTTTGCTTGTCATATCAACATGAATGGTGCCTATATAATTTTAAAACATTAGTCTTCCCTGTACTTATTGATTTACCTTTATAAATAGCCTTTTTCAAGAATTCACATTCTTGCCTTTCATAAGGTAACATAGTTTCTCTTGGTGTATCCTTTTATTTTCAACCATTCTTTTTCACAAGGTCTGAAGCAAGTTTCCTGTGGATAGTTCACTGCTCAGTTTTGTTTTGTGCAACTTAATTTGACAGTTTTTGTTTTGTATGGAAGAATTCAGTCAGATGATTCAGTTTTTAAAAGGAACCAGAGTGCAAAGGGGAAGCTACCTACACATATTTAAGTAAATTGTGTTCCTAAGGTAAGAAAACTGTGGAGGCCAGAGAACTAACTACCTTCTTATATATAGAAAGATTTCCATAGGGAATGCTATAGGAATTCTAATTCATTTTTTTTTTCACAGATTAAGGGAAACACCACAGTTCCTTTGTACCATTTCTCATCGAAGAATTTTCTATTGGGAAGAAATAAAAAACTTACACAAGTCATAAAGAGAGAACAAAAAGTCAGAAGACAAAAGAAAATGAGCAACAAGATAATGAAAGTCCTATCACTGAATCAGTTGAGGAGTTGGAGATGCATCAGGACAATACAGAATAAAACTGATCTGAAGTCAAGGGTAGACAACTAGTGTAAGATTTTTCAGGTGTGAACTGAATATCACTGACACAGGCATCTTCCTCCCATTCCTAAACAAGTCCACAAAGCAGGAAAGTTGTAGCCTGCACAATTTTCAAGCAATATCAAAAGTAGGGGTGGGTCCAGCATTTCCGGAAGTCTGAAATTGAAGCTTTGGAGGGTGGAACAGTAGGAAAGAAAAAGGATATGAAATTAGGTACCAATCTGAAAATTAATTGACAATAAGAAGAATCATAACAAATAAGTATATCCTTAGAGATTCAGATCTTCTTATGTCTCTTTGGACATGCTAACATAAATGCTTACATAGGAATGCTGCCCGACTATAGCCAAATGTTCTCCACATAAAATATTTGACAAATTTCATTTTTAGCAGGACCCACAAAAATGAGAGACTATGAAGTTGATCAGTCAGGCTAAAACTAAATCTATTGCTATGCAAAATATTGCCTATAGTAGGAATAATGGTGAGGAATACACTTATTTAACATAGATTAACACAGGCTGAGAAGCCCAGGAATAAAACAAGGATGCAGCCAAAACTTAGCCACTCCAGTTTCATAAGTTACTTAAGGTCACAAGAATATGTGCATAATTTTTGAATCTTCACAGTTTTTTTTAAGATACACACAGTTGATTATCAGAGAAACATAGTGACAGAAGTCCAACCCCTGGGGAAAATAAATCAACAAGAAAGATTTTTAGGATTTATGAATGTTGCTTTTCTGAAAATGTGACTGGATTCTATAGAGAGAGGGGAACTAAATTAAAGGACAACTTGATAAGCCTCCTCTGGAGCAATCCTAACCTTAAGTAGACAAATCTTTATAAGTATGTTGTTATAAATTAATTATCAAGCTTCTGAAATAGTCACTGTGCAGTTTTAGGACAGACCCTGGAAGAACAGACAAGTTACCAACCTCCCAGTCAGCAAAGCTGGTGTAAGGAGCATGATCCCTATGGAGAATCAGATTAAATTCTCTCAAATTCATTGTATTTATTAAATTTTAAACTTCAAATCAAAAATTATCTCAATTTACCATGTTTGTCATATTCTTAGAGAAAATACCAAGCCAAAATGAACTTGTCACCTATATTATCACCTAAGATCATAAATAAATTTGACACTATATATCAGTTTACATATACTTAAATCTACTAAACTGTATCCATAAAATTATTTACAAATGTGATAGTTTTATAACATTCACTGAAAAATAAAATTGTGAATTTTTCCAGCTTATTCTCACTTATGACATTGTCATGGGCTCAGATAACTACAAAATGGATCAAAGGCACTAATTCAAAGTAACAATTTTAATTAGAATAAAACTTTAAAATTACTGTTTTAGAGTACAAGTGTGATATCTATGCAATCACTTCTGAGAACACAATCGGTTTGTTTCATTAGTGTGTGAGATCTTTGTCCTCACCTTATTAGGTAATATTTGTAATATTTCACATGGATGTTGTGAATCAATTCTACAAAACTTTTATTGCTCCTACAGTGTGGCAGCAATGAGTTTCAAGTTTCCTGAGTCTGGGACAAATTATGGGCTCTGGATAATAACTCTGTGGTCTGACTGGCATGACTGAAGTAGCCTCAGGTATTGATAGTCACTGTGTTATAGAAAGTGAATTAACATTACTTCTACTCTGTGTCAGATGCACAATACTTACTTTCATTCTCATAACAACCCATGAAAAATTCCCATTACCATCTTACAAATGATGATGCTAGAACTGGAAAAGTTTGTAAACCTACATCAGATCTATGAATAATAATAAGCCATGGCTCACATATAGATTTTGATGACACCACAGCCTATTTAACTCCCTCACAGGACTCCTATTTCCTAAGTTAAAGAGTACTCAGAGAACTCACAGCAGGGGAAATTTAGGACATTAGTTTGCTCAGGTCACTGGCACTGAATGTCAATGCAATGCCTCCTGCCATCCCTCATCCTTCAAGACAGACCACAGGTCAAGAATGAATGATTATGGCATGAACAGTAGAGTTCAAGAATCCAGGTAAAGAAATTGAATACAATATTTTATTATTATCTTAAGAATACACCTTCCTAGAGGAGAGAATAACTTTCCTTAGTGCCTTTGACTAGAGTATTAGAGGTAGAGGTGAGGAATAAGTTTGTAAAGAGAAGTGTCTCAGTGAAGATAGATTATTGTAAACAGGATCAAAACCTCTGATGTCTTCTCCATTAGCTTTCTAAATCTACTAATTCCATAGTTCAAAACATTCCACTGCCCCAATTAATTCCTTCTTTTCTTCATTAAGTATTAGATACCTACTCTGTATCAAGAGCTACTTGATGCTGCAGAGACAGTGATAATCCATAGGATAATGCCTCTGCTCTCATGAAGTTTATAATCTAATCATAGCTCAATTGTATAGATAGGTAAGCACAAGATTATGTGAAAATGGGAAAATGAGTGTTAGAAGAAGAGAATGTCTCACTGTTGGAGTAATGTGACCAGTTGAAATGTAGAGCATGCCAGCTTGTCTAAGACTAAAGAAAAAGTAAGAGAGAAGTCATAGGTTAAGTATTAAGAGGGTATCAAAATGTATTGAAGCACTGATTATGTGACACAAGATAAAATTAATAATATGAAGAAATAAGAAGGTCAAATTAAATGGAAAACTGATAGTTATTCAGAGCTTATCAGTTTTCACATGCTCAAAATTTTTGTGCTTTGGAGACAAAAGAACTCCGCCTTCTCTACAGATCACCTCCCAGCACCAGGAACTCCAGCCCGAGGTATCCCCAGAGCCAGCCTAGACACAGGCCTCTCCTGCAACTCTGCCTTCTCTGCAGATCACCATGCAGCACCAGGAACTCCAGCCAGAGGCATGCCCAGGCTGGCCTAGACATGCACCTCTCCTGCAACTCCACCTTTTCCACAGTTCACCATGTAGCACCTGGGAACTCCAGCCAGAGCTCCAACCCTTTCTGCCAGAACCTTAGACTACAGTGGATTAATTGTGCTAACTTGAGGGGAGATTCAGGACTGTCTCACCCAAATGGAAGATCTGGGCAGGCTCCAGTCAGTGTAGTGAGTATGCCCCTAAAATAGAGGTGTACAGTGGGTAAATAGGCCAATAGTAAAGCTCCCTTCAACTAACTGTAAGACTTTGGTGAGTCTGACAAGAGTGTGAGTGACTCCTTCTTGCACACAAAAAACATCAGGCAGAATGAGGAGTGTGCCAATAAGGACTCCCCCAACTTGGAGAAAATCAAAGGGCTTACAAGACACACAGGCACACAATAGGGACACAGTAGGGCTTCAGCCAACACAAATACTATAGACAAGGAGATCTGGTGATCTGGAATAACCTGAAGATAAAGTAATAGCAGGAACTAAAAGTTGACCTACATCAATACTACTAGGTTTAACAGCTCAGGAAGAATATAGAACTCACCCAACAGGCCCTGCAGTGGGAAGTCAGGTGACTGACCCACCTATTCATTGTAGGACACAGCAACTGCACAAATATCAACCACACATTAGGACCCCAAGATACATACTACCAACAGTTGACACTAGTGGGACTGAAGGACCAAATACTAATTCAAAGGGAGAAAATGGCAAAAGGAAAAAGCAAAATACAATCTCAAACATCTAGTACACCAGGAAGAAGTACAGGAGACACTGAAATAGAGGACTTCAAAACTAACACACCAGAAATCTCTGAAAAGATAGGAAGTGAAATTAAAAAAAACTCAATGAGGCTATAGAGGAAATCAAAATAGAAGTACTCTCCCATGTAAAGATAGAAATAACTGGTCATTTGAGAAATGCAAATTAAAACAGCTTTGAGATTTCATCTCACTCCGGGAAGAATAGCTGCCTTCAAGAAAACAACTGATAAATGTTGATGAGGCTGCGGAGAAAAAGGAACACTGCTTCACTGTTGGTGGGGGTGTAGACCAGTACAACCACAATGGAAATCACTATGGAGGTTTCTCAGAAGACTAGGACTGGAAGTTCGATTCAACCCAGCTATTGCCTTCCAGGGTATTTTTCCAGAAAACCTGAAAATGACATATCACAGTGATATATGTGCACCAATGTTCATAGCAGCACAATTTGTAATACCTAAATCTTGGAAACAATCAAAAAGCCAGTGTCAGTGTTGGGTCTCAGAGATAGAAATATCCTGCTGTATGTTGCAAAAATAAAGGGGAGTAAACAGCATTTAAAATGAAACTGTCAATCCATACATTTTATCCACTACATTTTTTTCCCTAAACATTAGAATGTGTCCAGCCGAGGTTCACAGTTCTATATCACACTTTTGTCTTAGGAAGTTTAAACTCCTTCCAGATAAAGAATGAAATCAAATCCTGAGTTGATTTCTCTGGTTTAGAATGAGAATAATGAATAAAAGAAGTTTAAACTCCTTCCAGATAAAGAATGAAATCAAATCCTGAGTTGATTTCTCTGGTTTAGAATGAGAATAATGAATAAAAGATCCAACCACTGTGGATCTTTTGTATCTTTGGTCTTTGCCTCTGATTTCAGAAGTCATCCCTACAGTGAATGCATCCAGCATTCCCCTCCTCTCTCCTGGGATCTACATGTAATCCCAAAGAGTGGAGCACAGTGCTAAAGGAAACCCCTCCTGGAGAGATAGAGAAAGGACATGTGTGTGAGGGCTGTGAAGGAACTGCATGCTGGATTCACATGACAAGATGCTTTATGTTTGTTATCAGGCAGCCTTGTGTATTCACATCTTCCCTGTTTTCTCCCCAAGAACTATAGTTGATTGCTGTGCTCTTTTTTAAACTTGAAATATAATGATATAGGAGGTTTAATTAAGAAATCTTATGCAGATAAAATAAAATAATTAAATTTATGCTGCCATCTATAAAACCTTCAATTTTGGTTGACAATGCTGTGATCATTTTATCATTTATGCATAATCTTTTTTTTTGGGTGCTGAGTAGAGAGTTTCCAGACACCCAAAATGTACTACCATGAAGTAGATGTCAACAGAAGATAGGACCAGGGTGAGTAAAAGAAAATTTTGGGACTTTTGGATCCCTCATGACAAATAAGGATAAAGTTCAGAATATTCACAGCTAAAATGGTGGAGAATTCTATTGGCCTCTCTACCCAAGATTTCATGACAAGAAACAATGTTTACAATAGTCCTTTCTCCATCCATTCTCTGCAATGTCACTTACTGGATAAGGCTCTGTCTCTACTGGGGTACATCCAGATCTATGATACTCACTCCCCTAAAATGGCTGAAGACCAGTAAAATCTTTAGGTCAACACAGAAAATTAACAGTGATGCACATGGGCTTTACATTTAAGATTCCATTAGGAAGGATACACAGAAATGTTGCCAATTGCACTTGAAGAATCAAAATTATTGTTTGGGAGAACTAGATGTCTATGTATGACCTTCACATTTTAATGCACACATTTAAATATAAAAATTCAACCATGTTAACCAAATTTAAGGGCTTCTGAAATTTAATGGAATTCGATTTAAAAAAATGAGAAAATGAATGTTCACAAAATGAATGGAGTTAGCCTGTATTCGTGAAGCATCTCAAGTGTATGCTTCACCTTGTTAATTTTTTCCTTTTACATAGTATTCTGAGCTTGGCATGGTGGTGAACACCTGTAATATCAGCACTTAGGAATAGGCAGAGGCATCCATTTGAGCTAAAGGCCAGCCTGGGCTACCCAGTGAGTTCAAAGCTGGCATGTGATATACAGGAAGACACTGTCTAAAAAAGTTCATAACTTTTAATTTCCATTGCTTATCATGGTAAAAACCATACATAACTAAATGAGCAATTTCAGGCAGGTTTGAGCACTATTTGGTAATATTAACCACACCACCATTTTTTACAGTAAAAAACCTTACTCATCTTTCATCTCACCAACTGAAATTTTTCAGCATAATGAATAAATCCTAAATTCCACCAATACACAATCTGCCATAAATCTTACATGTATCACAAAAATAAATAGAAGACATCAGTCTTCTGAGAGCATATGGCCAATAATATTGGGTTTACAGGTGAGTTTGTGGTATTCAATTTTACTAGGTCTTCAAAACTCAATTTCAAATGGATGCCACACAACCTGAGGTTAGACTCACCAACTGTGCACCCTCTTCAGTGTGTTAATGATGTCTCTATTCCTCAGGCTGTAAATGAAGGGATTCAGCATAGGAGTGACCAAAATATACATCAACGAGGCCACCATGCCCTTGCTGTGAGAAGATAAAAAAGCTAAACCAAGGTACAATCCAGTACCATTTCCATAAAATAAGCAAACTGACAGGTGAGAACTGCAGGTAGAGAAGGCTTTGTACCTCTCACCTGATGATGGTATTCTTAGAATGGAGGAAATAATTTTATAGTAAGAGAAAAGAACCCCTGAAATGGGAAAAAAGCCTAATATGGCAGTAACAAAATATGTGACTAGGGTTTTGATCAGAGTATCAGAACATGAAAGGCTAAGGATTTGAGTAGGATAGCAGAAGAAATTATCAATTTCCACAGTCTTGAAGCAAGTACATTGCATGCCAATTAAATTGTGCAGCAGTGAGTCCAAAAGACTAATAAAGACACACACCAAAAGTAATAAGACACAGGTGAGAATTCACGACTGCTTAGTACAGAGGGTGACAGATGGCCACAAATCAATCATAGGTCATAACAGTCAGAAGCAAGTAATCCTTATATCCAAAAATATTGATAAATGACATCTGAGTGAGGCAGCCCATATAAGAAATGACTCTGCTGTGAACTGAGATGTCCACAATCATCTTTGGGACCATGGTAGAGGCACAACAGAAGTCAATAATGGAGAGGTTGGAGAGAACAAGTACATGGGGGTGTGGAGGTGGGAGTCAGAGCTGATGGCCAGGATGATGAGCAGGTTCCCCAGCACTGTGACCAGGTACATGAACAGGAATAACCCAAAGAGGATGGGCTGCAGGTCTGGATCCTCTGAGAAGCCCAAGAGATGGAATTCTGAGACATAGGTTAGATTACATGTTTACATATTGCTTGAATACCTTTCCAAAAATTTAATCAGAAAAATGAAATTAATAAATAGTATACAAGACTTTCTGAGCATCATAAATTCAAGTATTCACAAGTAAAGTATCCCCACATGAAGTCTACAAACCTTAAAACATATTAACTAATGTGATAAACCCCATTCTCAGAGTCTTCACTACTGGGTTGTGTGTTATCCACCTCGCTCTGTGCACTGTTACAGACACTGTAGGGGTGATGTTAGAATCTTCAACTTCAGAATAGGATGACTGAAGTAAAGTATGCTAAACTCTTTCTATAAATCAGAAAAAGAGGAATCCAAATGTACCATTATAGGTACAAATTTCCTATGATAAATTTTGTCATTAGGTATATTTAAATTGTACAAATAAACAATTAAAATATATAAATCAATTAAATAAATAACATGATTGTATTGGAAGAAAACTAATAAACTTTTAAGTACACATTTTATTTTCAAAGAACTGGACAATTTCTCTTGACCCAGGATGTCTATAATCACTCTACCAGCTAAGAATGCATTATCTAAATATTAAATGTAAGTTAATAGTTCATAATCCTAATACATGGTATTAAGCCATTCAAATCCCAGGAAGCTTTCAACATTCTTTGATTTTCTTATTTCCATATTTCATGGATGTAAGAGCTTAGTTTGCCTTGGTTTTGTACAACTTATTCAAAATATAACTTCTTGATTTCTTATGGTGAGCATCAATTTCTATAATGGTTGTCCATATAGGTAATAGGTACATAATCTTATGCCAAAATAACTGTGAATGTAGCATTAGTGTATATCATACCTGTGAATGACTAAAATAATAAGGTTTATGAAGCACATCTGTCATTTAAAATTTTACACAGGTTTATTTTAATTACTCCAAAAGTTATCACTAAAATATCTACTATATGTACCTTTTTATTGTTTTTCTAAATTCTGTGTTCTATAACAGCATGGAAAGCTGCTTGATTATTCCTCTGATACTAAACCCTCTTACACTTAGAGGAAATGTTAGAAACCATGAAAATCCCAAAGCCCACACTGATTTCAAACCTTGATAATTCTGACAGATTTTTCACATCAACCTTTCCTGACATATGATTTGTATTTCTCTTATTTTAGCTGTACTGAGGAAATCAGGACACTTTTTTGTTAGATCATGTTGTAGTTGGGACATTGCAAAAAGAACTACACAAAATTATGTTGCACACCAGAAAACTCAAGTACAAAAGAAAAATAGTGTAAATATATCTTTAATTAAAGCAATTCCCTCTCATCTATGAAACGGGCATAATATTCACTACCTTAGATAGTTGTTTGAAAATATTTTCAAAATAATTAATTTGTATAATGTGAACCATGGATAGATAAATGAAAGATGATAGATAGGTAAATAGGCAGGCAGGCAGACAAACAGAAAGACAAACAGACATTTTAAAATGCTGGACACTTTAGACTCATATTAATCACTTTAATCAGTTTGAACTTTTGTTAATTTTCTTGCAATATGTATGGAACCACCAAGTTAGAATATTTTCTTGCATTCAAGAAAAAATATTCTATTAATATTACCTCTCCACATGTTAACACATTTAATCATGTTTACATATTAACAAATGTTTTTAGAGACTGAAAAATTATCTTTGAAATTTGCATTGGCATCTCTTTATAATTCCATTCTCTTGGTAAACAGCCCTCAAAGAAATCTGTTGTTATGAATTTTATGTATAGATTTTCCTGTTGAGGATTTTAGGTCAGCATTGACTTTTGCTGTTTTCTTTCAAAATTACTTCAAATTTTCTAAAACTCATATAAATCACATACAATAAAAACCTATACCCTTGGAAGGAAGTAGGCAATGTATATCAAGTATTTTAAATCTCTTTTAAGAAATTCAAACAATTACTTGGATTACTTCAAATTTTCTAAAGCTCATATAAATCACATACAATACAAATCTATACCCTTGGAAGGAAGTAGGTAATGTATACAAAGGGTTTTAAGCCTCTTTTAGGAAATGAAAATAATTACCTGGAGATTTTTCTTTTAACTTTTAAGTGTATTAGTGGGACAGTGTTTTTAAAATATCTGTGCTTCTTTCCCTGTCATACAAATGAAAATCTACAGAAAAAATACTGGTGGGAGGCACTTCTTAGATTTCCAACAGATCATATATGTAAAATTTTGCATTTTTTTTTACAAAAAAGTCAGTCATTATCTGTCTGATCTACTTATTCTTGACATATCTTCAAAATGTCCCTGCAGTCTCTGTAACAATTATCTCCTTAAAATAAGACATAAAGAAATTTCATCATCATATAAAGAATAACAGGAAAGTTTTCACCTTGGGGAGGAGACTTATCCTGGGAGGGCATTTGGGAAATGAACATTTAGTCCTGCATCACTGACCTGCTACCATATACAAGCTGTGTGTGAATCTCTCCCCCTCTCTGCGCTAATACTGTTTAAGGAAAATAAGGAGACTATCACCTATCTGCAAAACTGTAGCAACTAAAGAAAGTTTAGACATTAAGTATGTAGTCATCAGTCATCCTGAGTTTTTGGTTTTAAAATACGGAGTTCCCTGCTCTGCAATGCATCTCAGCCTGAGGCATATATTCACCTGCTCCCTTCTCTTTGTGCCTTTTTAGACCCATATGTATATATGCTCTGTTTCTGAATCATGAATACAGATGAAAATAAATGGATTATTGGATCCATGCATCCATGACATAGATACAAACAAGAGCTATTTTCATAGTCTCTACATCTATGGGATAATCGAGAAAGGAAGGAATGTGCAGACAGGAACTAAGCAAGCATGTTTATGTCATGCTAAGTAAGGAAAGTTATTGTGGCTCAAGGAAGAATCCCTTCAATGTTTAACAGAGATTTTATTACTGATGCCTCTTCTGGACCAGGCAAGGTATCGGTTCTGCGGAATCAGATGTAAAGGATAGCACATGGTTCCTCTCCAAACATATGGATATAATTACACAAGGACAAAATAAAATATCCTGTTACAGAAATAGTAAAGGAGTAACTTTAGGTCACAGGACATAATTGGTATGGAGATTATTTTATGATTAATAATAATATTGAAAACTAATTGTATTTTTCTCTATTGTTATACACATTAACCCCATATGCAACTCTGCTCATGTATAATCAATAGTGCATTTGTTTTACAGAGAAATCAAACTAAAGTCAGTTTTGCCTTAGACATGTTAAAAACCTGCCATGCATGGAAAAATAATAATTGAAGCTAAAAGGATTAAAAATTAAATTGACAGATGCTGAGTAGTGTGCCTGACACAAAGGAAGCCCTCAGTACCAGCACATGATGCCATGTTCACTGTTCTCCTCCTTTGCACCCTTATCCCACCTTACTGTCCTTTTACAGTGCTTAGAAAATGGTGCAGAAGGGTGTGTGTTCTGCTGCTATGGATGGAGACCAATGAGAAACAGAAACAGTGCGTGGAATGCAAATTTGAAACACTGATTCTTCTTTTCTCACTACAAAATTATAAAATTTCTGTTTCACATAAGTCATAATTTTCATATTCACAATTTCACATCTTTCTACTCAAACTGTCCTTTTGTCTTTATGTTAAGGATGCTGTACTTACAAGAGTCCTTCACAGGTACGTGAGATCTCTCTGCACTTAATTATGTGCTTCTCTGCAGTCATAGTCAATGAGAGAAAATCAAAGCATCCTCCTATGTCTGCTGCCCAGTGAAAGCTCAGGCTCTATCCAGTGGATTTAAATTAATGCAAAGATAGGAGCTTTCTGATGCAGACAAGCATAGGGACAGGGTCACAGGTGTGGCTCTTACTGGACTGGAGTCACCAAACTGAAGGGCTTAAAGGCAGGGGCTGATTATTGACAACCCTATGACTGTGGAACCATGTGCACAGAGCACGTAATTACCCAGATTTGTCTATGTCATCCTAAACTCTAAGGACTTCTCAACACAAAAGGAAAAAAATAAAAAACAAGTGTTTCCAAGGATGTTAGGATTTTTCCCATATTTAGATAAAACTGATATGTTCTAATCACTTCATATATATGTATTATATGAATACATAACTCAAATGTATAACTTATCTATAAATATATATAATTTAAATGTCTGTCTGCTTTATTTCCTTTTGTAGATAAATAAATGTAACAAGAAACTTACAGTTTTAACCACATTAAGTGCACTTCTCCATGACCTTTATTACATTCACATTGTTGTGAAACACATCAGACATCTTCAGAAACTTTTCATTTTACAACATGAAAATTTATAAGCAATTTTGAAATTTCTCACTTATGCTACCAATGTTATGCTATGAAAAGTTATGAGCCATGAATTACTAAATTACTAAAGCCATGAATGTTTCATATTAACATGACCAGGCAGGCTGAACTTACAAGTCTAGTTGTCTGCCTTTTACCAGTTATATTACAATGGTGGCCACAGGACCTGAGGCTAGACTATTCTGATGTGGAATTCCCCCCAGGGTACTTACAATGTCCATGTTCTCCAGGCTGTAGATACAGGAATTCAGCACAGGGGAGATCATAGATCACAATATGCATCACTGAGGCTACTCCATTGCTTTGGGAAAAACCTCATATAACAAGGTAAATATACACCAAAACACTTGTTCCATAAAGTAAGCCAACTCCTGACAACTTATCCCCATAAGTAAAGAAGACTTTATACTTCTTAACCTAATGATGAAACTTTCAGATTGAGAAAATAATTTTGTAGTAAGATAAAAAGATCTGCATGATTAGAAGTAAATATAATGGCACCAGTCTTATATTTCACTGTGTTACTGGGGAAGCCATTCAAATAGGGAGGATTAAGGATGTGGGCAGAATTATATGAGAAATTGTCAATTTTCACAACTTTAAAGGAGATAAATCATAAAACAATAAAACTATGAAGTTGGGTGTTCAAAAGACTAAACAAAAATAAAACTAGCCATGAAAGGAATGGTTCGTGATGGCTGAGTAAGTTAAAGGGTTATTGATAGATACAATCTTATTATAGGCCATCACAGGCAGCAGTGTACCATCCAAACATCCAAAAATAAGAAAAACAGACATCTGTGTCATGCAATTCCCATAGGATCTGACTCTGTTGTAAGACTTGATATCTGCAATTATCACCATGGGGTGGGGTGGGGGAGAGGTGGAGACAACTCAGATGTTAATCAAAGAAAATTGGAGAGAAGGACATGCAGGTGTGGATGTGGGAGTCAGAATTGACAGCCAATATAGTGAGAAGATTTCTGCAAACAATGAGATGAAATTCTGAGGCAAACATTAGATTCATGATTCCATATTCTTGGATACATTTTTTTAAAATGACAGGAGTTTAGCACGTAAACAAATATCAAGTACTCTGTATATATTGTGAATTGAATACTCATTAGTAAACTATACACATGTGAGGTCCATGCATCTTTAGCAATCTTTCAATTGTGACATCTCATTTTCTTTCAATACTGGTTTCTAGTTAATTCTGGATTTCTGTACAGACCTACTAGGAACACTCACCTGAACAATTGAAAGACCAAAATTAATAGAGATAATCTGTTGAAGATTACAGTGAAATGCATTGTGCTCTTTAAAAAAATATGAAATATATCACCATTCCCAAAAAAAAGAAGAAAATTAGGATGCAAGGATATATATCTGATTTTATTCTTAGAAAATTAACAAATTCTCTTAATTGAAAGTATTCACAAATACTTAGTTGGAGATTGGATTGCATTATATGAACAATAATTCATCTCAATGATCCATAGTTAGCAAAAGTTGTAATATGCCAGTCATCTCACAAGAGATTTTTAGAGATTTACAGATTTCTGATTTTTTAAATGGGGGTTAAATGCTCATGAGAACATACTCTAAAATCTATACAATGCCTCTGTATAATAAAGGCATCTGTTTTGTCTGCACATTGGATTTCATGGACTCCAAAATTTGATAAATGCCTAATATCACATCAGTGAGCAGAAATGTAGCAGAAGTACATATTGTACTTTTAGGAACTGAAAAATAATGAAATCTTAAACACTTGTAGTAACTTTTTAAATTTTGTTTAGGCTTATGTCTAAAAATATCCATCCAGCATGCAAGTGTCTTGTGAGATTATCTATTTTTATATTTTTAATTTTGGATCTGCTTTTTAGAGTGATCTGTTGAAACTGTTTCATTGTTTTTCTAATATTGAGCTTTTTCATTTATAGTTAAGTATTTAGCACTAGTGAGAAGACTTGAGTACTACACTTTATTTGTAGTTAAAAGATTTTTCTTCAATCCTTCTCTGTATATGAAATGCTATTTGCATACCCCAGCTACATGAAGAACACTGGTTCATTATTTGATTAATACTTACTGTGAATTAATTGAAAAACAATGCAAAAAGAGAAAAAATACATGAAATGCTATGAAACACCTTGGAAATTTCACTACGTGTGATACTGGAATAAAAATCATTTACTTCATATGATGGCTTTTAATTTTTTTTACTAAAGATTAGTTTTACAGGATAATATATTTCATCTTGCATATTTGTACATTCACATAATATACTTTGAACCTTATAAAAAACTTAAATTGAGAAAGACGGTGTGTTTTAGTCTCATTTTTTGTATTTTTATCTGTAGATTTTCAAGTGAGCACATTACTTGATATTACCCTGTTATCAATTTTACCAGAATGTTTTCTTATGAATTTTTTGTGGTCTTTTCTTAAATTAGGGTTTAAAAACATTGCTTTAGATATTTCCCAGCATTTAGAAATGGTGCATTAATATCACCAAAAACTAGAACTGTAAACATTTAATATTTCCTTCCTTACTACATTTTTGTTGAGTTATTGTCTATGAAATTTGAGTTCTTGCTATTTAATGAGAGTCATTGTGACATGTATGGTGGACACTGCTGCTGGTTGCCATTCTATTAAAGATGGTCATGACCATCTTGTGGTGCATCCTCATCCGTCTCACTGATAGGATCTGGAGCAGCGTAAATTCTGGATCTTCCCCAAGGTCAAAATGACTATGAAAAAAAATACAATGAATCAATTGGGGACCTCAAGGCAACTCTTACTACACAGCTAAAGACACTTACAAAAGAGGATTTTCAGTATTGCTTAGAAAGTGACAAAAATAATGGTGTAAATGTGTTCAGCATGGAGGGGAGTATTTTCAGGAAGTTAAATGGCATTGACTTTAATAGATGTTTGAAATTTATTTACTTATTATTTTAAACAGAAAATAAGTAAAAATAACAAAAAAGAATTTTAAAACAGGCTAGTAGGACTGTAATGATAATTACTACATTGCATATTGTTATCTATGGAGTAATTTGGAATACAAGATATAGACATGGAATATTGTCCAAACAAGATTAGCACAGACATGTCTTTTCAGTCAACTAAGAGAAACTAGCTGTATTGCTACCTTAACTATATTGTGTGTTCATGTGTGTGTATTTTTTCCCTTCTTTCCTTTCCCTTTTCCACCATTAGTTTCTTTTTTTTTTTAGGAAAAGAAGAAAATTAGACATAAAACAGAGCTTCAAATCAGATCAATAGGAGAGTAACAATAATTGATACACTATGCATTGTTATCTTCATAGTAGTTAATCAAAATGCAAGATACAGATATGGAATAATGTCAAGAAATATCAACACAAATGTTTCATTTGAATGAACTAAGAGAAACTATCTGTATAACTCGCTTAACTATCATATGTATATGATACATAATACTTACATTTTCCCTTTTCTCTTCCTTCCTTTCCCCATTCCTCCATTAGTTTCTTCCCAACACACAATATCTGTTTCACATTTTGGATCTTATTTACTTATTCAGCCTGTCACACTAATGAGACAATGTCATGTTTACAAATAAGGGACTGATTTATTTTACTTATCAGGATAGACTCAAGTTGCATCATTTAACTTATGAAAGTCTCAAGTTTATTCTTCTTTATGGCTGACTGGTGCAACCACCATGGAAATCAGTATGGAGACTCCTTAAAAAACTGAGTTAGATGTCCCACAGAACCTAGCAATTCCCATTCTGGGTATTTTCCCAGAAGAATAAAAGCATCATACCACAGTGATATATGTGCACCTATGTTTATAGCAATGTAATCTGGAATAGCTAAATCTTAGAAAAAGATGTTTTACTTTTAAACATATAACTTAATTTTTAATCACATCTTACATAAGGATAAATATAAAAATGGAATATTGATAAAATACACAAAAACACATTTTTCTCTCAAGCCACTTTATTGAATGGTATAAAAGTGTCATATTGTTAATAATAATTCTATCACAGATGGATTTGTTTCTATTTTTAAATTCACTGATATAAATCACAAAGACAACATTTGTTATATGATACTGAATGACCTTGTATTAATCATAAATCAACTCAGTTGACAATGTTGATACCTACCTAGTACCCTGATCTGTATTGAAGAAATAAAAAGTGGAACCAATAGCAACCATAATAATTAAGTTTTAAGCTTCACTAATCTTTTTAATAGCTGCCAAACCATCAGAAAGTTTCCAGCATAATTTCAGAGCTCTTACCTATAGATAAAACCCTCCAATTTCCTGAGAAGAAAGGAAATCAAGACCTGAATTGAAATCTCTTTTTGAGTTGGAATGGCTGAATTACAATGCTACAAAAAGATGTGGGCAGCTGAAAAGATATCCAGGAGTAGGGCACAATAGATTCCTATTCTGAATCCCAATGTGTCTACTATGCCTTTAACCATTGTGTGTGCTTCAGCGATTATTCCTGAAGCTGACTCAGCATTTTCTTGTACTCTTCTGTCCTGTTTTGTACCAGATACCACCCTAAGTGGGTGCACAGTCAGCAAGAGATTTCTTCCTGCTGTGACAGACAAGTAAAATGAGTGGTTAAATTGTCAAAGGAACATCTTGCAAGGATTCTGCTGCTCGAGGGCTCTGGGTCTGCAATCAGACACAGCAATTCAAACATGGTTTTGGTGTTTCAGGGCAAACATCTAGAACATGTTACTTTAAAATGCTATGTTCCTTCTTTTTTTCTATAAAATAAAATAGTGATGCATCCATTCCTTGTAACACAGAAAAAAATATCTCTGCCCCAGCACTTAGACATCTTTCACTAGTAGTTCATGGTGTCATGTTGTTATTGTTTCATCCTCTAGTCACTGTGGCCTTCATAGTCCTTTTCAGAGCATAGGAAACAATGCAGATAGTTGCATGGATGAGGTGTCCATGGAAAGCTGAATTAGTGTATAAAGAAAGCAAAAGTTTACATGGTATTTCCATGACCTCTAACATCACCACCCTGTCCAAACTTCACTGTAATCATTGCTGAGTGTTATCACATTGTCTTCCACCCATTTAACTTGCTGAAGTGTCACATATGTTTTTTAAGGAGACGTTATGTTTCTGGGGGTGCCTTTCCTTAGGTGTCATCTATCTTAGAACTTACTGGGTTGTGCTTTCTCAATGCTGGGAACATGCCAAGGGACTGTGAATCCAACGCCCCTACCATGAGTGGTGCCTGACATGGGCTCTGTCTCCACACTTGGTGTTCAGATGGATGGTGTTTGTGACAGTATCTTCTTGATATAGAAGACCTAGGAGGAGGAGACATCATTTGGGGTGGAGTAGGTGAACTGAACGGCTGGAGGCACAAGGTGATGCTGGACTTTTATATGACCTTAGAGACTCAATGGCCAGAAATTTTAGTTAACTACATTTGTCTAGGTTACACTCATTGGTCTAGGTTAAGCCCATCTATATGGACTTCCTAATATAACTGGAAGAAAAAGAAGAAAAAAAATAAACTTTCCACAATTTGGGATCAGTAATTCCACTGGAGTAAGCACATGTGTACTCTTAATTTTTTCACTTTTAAAGATTCACTTGATTTCTACCTCCACATTTTTGTTTCATAGTAGAAATTTCAAAATAATTCTATTTGTCACCATTGTCAAGTCCATAGCCAAGTAGAATTAATTACATTCACAATGTTGTTTACTTATCAGGATCATCCATGTCCAGAAATGATTATTTTCTCAAACTGCAGGTTTGTTATTCTTAAAATCTTTCAACCAATCCCTCCCCCGTGCTGGCTAATGTCATTCCACTATGACATATGAGATACTGAAGCCAATAAATTGCAAAAACAATATTAACAAGGAGACAAATTTCACAAGATTGTTTTCATAGTTGTTCCACATTTTCCAAAAAGCATTCTGGTTGTATGGCATAAGTCCTTAGGGTACATTATCTTCCTGTCAAATTTCTACATGGAGAATTTAATGTCCTTATTCATCAGACAGTAGATGGAGGAATTCATCAGTGTTGACTACACTGTAAATGACTGATGCCACCAACCTCCTCTTAAAACAATATGCCAAATTTAAGTCAGTGTAAACACTAAAACTTGATTCATAAGACAAACACAAATAGATACACAGGGTGAAAGGGCTTTATATGTCCCACCTGTGGATGTGTTTTTCAAAATGGAGAAAATAATTTTATAGAAACAGTAAGTATTTCTGAAATGAGGTGTGATATATTACAGGACATGATACCTGATAATGTTAATCAGGACAGGTAAGAAAAGGAGTAAGAAGGATAACAAACAAAACTGGCAATTTCTACATTCTTGAAGTAAGTAAGCTGCAAAACAACCAACACATGCAGCTGAGAGTTAAAAACTAAACCAAGTCACACCAATAGTAAGAAGCTACAGATCTGAGAGTTGATAATGATGACAGCCACAAACTGGTCATAGCTATCACACACACACAAGCATGTCATCCATACATTCAAAAACATAAACAGAGGCATTTGTGTCAGGCAGTAGATATCTTGCTTTGAATCAGGATTTCCACTACAGTCTGTGAGATTATGATGGGAAGAAAACAGATGTCAACCAAGGACAGGTTGGAGAGGAAGAAATATATGGGGGTGCGGAGGTGGGAGTCAGAGCTGATAACCAGAATAATGAGCAGGGTCCTGAGCACTGTGACAAGGTACACAGTCAGGAACAGTGAAAAGAGAATGGGCTCCAGGTCTGGATGTGTGAGAGTGCACAAAGATGGAATTTTGGGGCAGTTGTTAGATTCTTTGTTATTGTATTGCTCAGTATAATTTTCAGAAAGCCTGTGTTAAGAATGGAGAAGCATTGTCTAGCACCCAGTACCGTATACATTTGTATTTAAGTATTCACTAAACCCGAACTGCTGTACTATCTCAATACTGAAAGAAGTCTGATTATTTATAAACAGGAAATATGGTAAGTGAGTCTCTTGTATGAGTTTAATGGATCGTTGAGCTTCTGATTGCTCTCTTTTTTGGATTTATTTCTTTTGCAGTTATACAAACAGTGAATTTATCAATGAAGACATTTGTGAAAAACCAGTGAAGCCTAGAATGTTGTGTCATCAAAGTGTAAACCATATAAAGCATAAAAGTCATGTATCCTTCTTCCTAGTATTTCATTTTTTAAAAAAATGCTTTGAAGTATATGAATATATCTGTCAATCCAAAAAAGTAAACAGAAAAATTAAAGATTCATATATTTACTTCTATAGTGAATTTGCTACATTTTTTGGTTATCTTTGAATGTCTCTTCATAGAGCAATGATTTTGCCCTCAATGTTTGTAAGAATGATAGTTTCATGCATTTTGGAAAGTTGGTACACAGTCATGTCACATCTTTTTCATTTCCACTTGTCTTTACTCTTCCAGGCCCTTTCCTCCACACTTCTTACCTAATAGCAAAATCCTTTCCATCTCTGAAAAGCCTGTTTTTCTGTTTTCTATCATCTATTGCTCTTTTTTTGAGCAAGAGTACTTTCACAATAATTCAACAGTGAAAATGCTGAAATTTTAAGTCTGTATGGTCAGGATAGAGACATACACTAGAGCTATTCTTTTTTACCTCTTAATTCTGTTAGACACTCCTTGAAAAAATAAAAGAGCTGAAAGGAAATCACCATGTGTGTTGAAAGAGCACTGATTTTTTTTTTGAGTAAAAGAAGCATACATCCAGTGATTAATAGAGATTTTAATTTTGATAACATCCCCCATATCAAATACTGAATAGAATTCAAGGATCAGAAAAGAGAGTTAGACCTTTCTCTACAACTTAATAGAAAATGATGCAAGAAATACATTGAATGTCTCATTAGAGAAAGAAAAACAGTTCATTAAAGTACAGGATATTTTAGTTGAGGGATATAAACAGTAGCTTTATATTAATTATAACATTGAATTTATACTTTACCCTTATTTTGAACATTTATTGTGTATTAATAACACTGGAAACACCTGTATCTGTTTTTTTTAGTTCAATTGTGGCAACTAGAAATAAACTTATTATAATTCTGAGTCTCAGAGACACTAACTCCCTGCCCTCTGTCACAGAAATCATAAACTAACTGATAAATTCAAAATTTCATTGTAAGGTTCTGCACACTAAGCTTCATTGTTATTTCCCAACTATGAGAAAATTTTAAGTTAGATTCTAGAGTTAGAAATTGTAGGCACATCAGAAGTAGTTTTAAACTCTAGCAAGTTGCATGAGCAGGAGTGAAATCAATCCCTGACTGTACATCTCATTTTCAGATTAAATAGGCAACTTGCTAGAACTTAAGATGTGTGTTACTACAGAGAGCACTAGAGATGGTCTGGAGGGAGTTGTGTGCAGAATGATCACATGTTTTCTCTTCCTATGATCATTGCCTGTGATCTGTTGCCGATGCAGTGGGAAACACATACTGACTTGTGCTGTGATCAACAAGCAATCCACAAAGGAGAGCACAGCAAGCAAAAGGTCCCATTCTGGAGTGACAAGGAATGTCCCGTCTGTATTTCACCATCCAATTCAATCATCCATCTACAGCAACCTGACTGTAGTTACATAAAAAATAGAGTTATCCTTAATTTTTCTGGAAAATAAGTGAACACTTTTTTATTTGGGAAGGACTGTATGAAGGAAATGGGATGATACAAAATTAAATGAACCAAGTTATAGAAAGCAGCTCAGATCTGGGAGTCTTGGAATCTCTCATCACAGTTCATAATATTGTGCTTCCCCTTCTCCTCCTCTTTTTCTTCATTCCCTTCATAATCTATTTGCAATGTGAGGGAACTGTGCAGAGAGGCCCACATTAAGCTTTTGTAGGTGATGTCTCTGAAATACAAGTGTAGGAGAAAAGAAAAAATGAATGAATTATTCATGACTCTCATCACAACACAGAACATAAATTTTACACTCTGCATAGTTGAACTATTTTCTATTAGTATTCTTTCCTAAGGCTCCAAAATCTATTAATTATTTTAAAATTTTAAGAATTCATACTTCATATTGTACAAATACAATGCAACAAGTTGTGTATAATACATAATTCAGAGGCTATTACTTAGGAATATCTCAATCTGCTGTTCATGCTGCTATGATTATTTGTATCCTCATCATCACTGTCATGATCCATTTGGGACACTGAGGAAATAGTTCACAGACATCCATAATCTCCCCTCATGGATTAATGCACAATGGAAACAGTGTGAGAGGAAAGAGAAATTTTGAGTGAGATTGTGGTTCTCTCATGACAACCAAATGCACACATTACATGGTCTTCATTGTGCACAATACAATAATTACATCTCAACATGCAAACTTTCATGTATCTCTTCATGGTCTGTAAAAATTTCTCTAATACTCTTTCTCCAACCTTCCTTCCTGTCAAAGCTTATTGGATTAGGTTTTGCATCTATTGGGTTATATCAAAGAACTCTGATCTGAATCCCTCACCTTCTTGACAACCAGTGAAGGTTCTAGAAAAACCATGTCAGACATGTGCTTTCTATTTCAGGCAATTATGAAGGAAGAGACAGAGCAATGATAAAAATTGGGCTGAAAAAATCCAAATAGCCTGATTGAGGAGGTTGACTGTAGAACATTTATTATACAACCTGGGAAGCTTAGTGTACACAGCTTGTAATTACCCAAATTTGTCCATCCAACCCTCAGAATTTCTGAAACAATGGAAGTTGGAGAAAAGAGAGAGAAATTGAATATTTACAAAAGGTTTTGGATAGTCTATTCAGGAGGCATTTCAGAGTTACTTTCAACTTTATTACTTTTCCTTTTCAAATAATTTCTCAGTGTTTTACTTCTATTATTCATTGTGTTAAGACATGTATAATTAAATGGACCATTTAACAACTTATATCCTAGCACCTTGAAATTAAAAATCAATGATAAAAGTAACTGTAAAAACCCCACAAACACATGGAAATTGAATAATACACTCTTGAGCAATCAATGGGTCACAGAGGAAATTAAAGAAGAAATTAAACAATATCTACAAGCAAATAAAAATACAAATACAACTTACCAGAGCCTGTGGGATGCAATGAAAGTGGTTCTCAGAGGAAAATTTATGGCACTGAGTGCTCATGTTAGGAAAACAGAATGAATACAAATAAACAACCTGATTCTAAACCTCAAACATCTAAGAAAAGAAGAGCAAGCCAAGCCCAAATCCAAAAGAAGGGAGGAAATTATAAAGATCAGAGCAGAAATTAATGCAATAGAGACTAAGAAAACAATACAAATAATCAATGAATCAAAGAGTTGGTTCTTTGAAAGAATAAATAAAATTGATAAGCATCTAGCCAACTTAATTAAAAAAAGGAAAGAAAAGACTCAAATTCATGCAATACAGTATGAAAAAGGAGAAATCACTACAGACCCTGTGGAAATACAGAGGATCATCAACAACTATTTTGAAAACCTCTACTTTCACAGCTTCAATAACACAGAAAAAATGGACAGGTTCCTAGAAACATATGAATCACCAAAGCTGGGTCAAGAAGATGTAAAACTGCTAAATAACCCAATTCCTATTAATGAAATTGAAAATGTAATAAAGTCCCTTCCAACAAAAAAGAGCCCATGACCAGACCTATTCACTGTGGAATTCTACAAGAAATACAAAGAAGACTTAATGCTGACACTCCTCAAACTTTTCAATGAAATTGAAAGGGAAACAATTCTCCCTAAGTCATTCCTGGAAGCAAATATCAATCTAGTACCAAAACCTAAGAAACACCCAACTAAAAAAGAGAACTAGAGTCCAATCTCCCTAATGAACATAGATGCTAAAATTCTCAGTAAAATATTGGAAAACAGGATGCAGCAAATCATCAAGAAGATTAAACCTCATGACCAAGTGGAATTCATCCCAAACATGCAGGGGTGGTTCAACATACATAAATTAATAAATTTAGTCCACCTTAACAATAGAGCCAAAAGAATCACTTGATCATTTCTATAGATGCAGAGAAAACTTTTGATATGATCCAACACCCATTCATAATAAGAACCTTACAGAGAAATGGAATAGATGGTCTTTACCTCAATATGATAAAGGCCATCTGTGAGAAAGCAACATCCAGTGTCATATTAAATGGCCCAAAACTGAAAGCCTTTACCTTGAAATCAGCCACAAGACAAGGATGTCCCTTATCACCGCTCCTATTCAACATAGTATTGGAAATACTAGACAGAGCAATTAGACAAGAGACATAAATAAAAGGAGTAAAATAGGAAAAGAGGAATTTAAATTATCATTACTTGCAGATGACGTGATACTCTACATAGAAGACTCCCAAAATTCTGTTGACATATTCCTAGATATAATAAATTCAGCAATGTAGCTGGATACAAAGTCAATACTCAAAAATCAATAGCATTCTTATACACTAACAATAAAATCACCAAGAGGGAAATAAGAGAAGCCACACAATTCACACTAGCATACAAAAAAATGAAATACATAGGAATTAATATCACAAAAGATAAAAAAGAGTTGCACAGAGAAAATTATAATACCCTGAAAAAAGAAATCAAAGAGGACCTCAGAAAATGGAAAGACATCTTTTGGAATAGACTAGAAGATACAACTATGAACACACTCAACCACCTTATCTTTGATAAAGGGGCCAAGCATGTTCACTGGAAGAATGATAGTCTCTGTAATAAATAGTGCTGGAAAAATTGGTTATCATATGCCAAAAACTAAAATTAGACCCATGCCCGTCACCATGTACTAAACTAAAATTTAAATGGATCAAAGATCTAAAAATTAAAAAAAAAACTTAATCTGTTGGAAGACAAAGTAGGTAAAAATTTTGAAGACATAGGGGTTGGTAGAGAATTCAAGAACAAGAACCAAACTGCAAGGGAAATACTTCCCAGAATCAATAACTGGGATCCCATCCTATTAAAGTGTTTCTGCATGTAGAAAGAAATCTCAAGCAGAGTGAAAATAAAACCCACAAATTGGGAAAAAAATTCTTAGCAAACTGCCATCAGACAAAGGACTTCTGTCTAGAACTTATAAAGAATTAAAAAATATCAGAGCCCCAAAATTCAAAGACCCAATCCAAAAATGGGAATCTGAGATGAACACACAGTTCTCAGATGAAGAAACATGAATGGCAAATAAACACATGAAAAAATGTTCATCATCATTAGTCATTAGAGAAATGCAAATTGAAACCACACTGAGATACCATCTCACTCCAGAATGAATGTCCAGGATCAAGAAAAATACCAACAACAAATGCTGGAGATGCTGTGGGGAAAAAGGAACTCTTCTGCACTGTTGGTGGGAGTGTAGACTGGTGCAACCAACCACTGTGGAGGCCAGTCTGAAAAAAGCTAAAAAAGCTAAAAAACCTAAAAAAGCTGAGGTTGGAAGTCCCATTTGACCCAGCTATTCTCTTAGGCATAGTCCCAGAAGAACTGAAAACCTCTTACCACAGTGATATATGTGCACCCATGTTTATAGCAGCACAATTTGTAATAGCCAGATCTTAGAAACAACCTAAGTGTCCATAAGATGAGGAATGGATAAAGAAATTGTGCTATTTCTTATACAATGGCTTACTACTCAGCTATAAAGAATGATCACATTGAGATAATTATAAGTAAACAGATTCAACTTGAGATCATACTAATAAGAGAAATAAATCAAACTCACATATATAAATACTGTATAGTCTCCTTGTTTAGGAAATGGTAAGAGTGCATAAGATTTTAAGGTAATCATGGCTCAACATTATATTGTGTTGAAGTCTTATGTTTTAATTTATTGGTTAGAATGGTTTTATTCTTTTTTGTTAGATCTTAGTATATGTGATGGTATGAATAGTTACTTTGAAGACAAGACAATATGGCAGCCATTGTTGATTTAATATCATCTTGCTCTGAAGTACTACCATGCTTTTGTTTTTCTATTACCATTGGTTCTATCATGTTGTATGTTATTGGATTTTAATATGTATGATAGTATAAAAAGATGTTTTACAGAAAATGAGATAATATATTAGCCATCATTCATCTTTGGTTATTTGTTTCAGAATGCCTTGTAATACTTTCATTCTCTTGAGTGGTTTTATTCTATTTTGTTATGTTTGACATTATTGTGTGTAAAGCTAAGCTCAACTATTTCAAAGAAAGAGACATTATGATAGTTACTGTTAATATTCAATTGTCTTGTTGTGAAGTGCTGTGTTGCTTACATTGCTCTGTTCTGATCTGCTTAGACCTGTCCTCTTTTGTTTTATTCTCTTTAAAATAAAAAAAAGAAAAGGGACAATCAGAGGTTTTCTACGTAAAAAACTGATTTGACTATTTTCATCCTATGTCTTCCAGACAAAATGAGAACAACAAATAAGGTGAGGAACATTAATATTCATATAATATTTTTGAAATCAGGTCAGTAAGTAAGTGCTTCTATCTTGTTGAAAGTCTCAAAAATGACCACTAGTTAACTACACACATTTCAAACATTATATCATTTATATGAAGAAAAAATGGTACATATGAAAGAATTGTTTGAGAGAAATAAATACAAACCTATTCAATGACAGTTAAAAGGCTTTGAAAATATATAAAATTATATGTAATATTAGAAGAAAATCATAGCATGTAATGTGTAAATTCACTGCATTGCCCTCATGCACGCAATGACCAAATAGTTGGAAAGTCAGTGGTCCATCAAAGACCAGAGGCAGCTCTGCTGAACAGTCTTCCAGGGCCCATTTCACATCCTTGTTTTTCAGGCTGTAGATGAAGGGGTTCAGCATGGGGGTCACCACAGTGTACCTCACAGAGGCAAGAGAACTTTGATGAGAGGAATTGATCCCAACAGAACTGAGGTAAACCCCAAGTCCTGTTCTGTCGAACAAGGAGACCACAGAGAGATATGTCAGATATCAGTGCCAGTTGAGAAAGTCAGTTGCATCATCAGAAGAATATGAAGTAAGGAGAAGCAGAGAATGATGATCCAGGATTCCAGAACTAGCAAGACAGAACTGAGGGCTCATGATGACTGTTTATTTCAGGGGATGGCAGATGGCTACAAAGCAGTCATAGGCCATCACTATCAGTAAGAAATCACCCATTCCCACAAAGAATAAGAAAAAAATACAGCTGAGCAAGTCACTGTCTGTAGGAGATGTCTTTGTGCTGTGCCTGGATATTCACCAGCATCTTTGGGTCTGTAGTGTAGGTAAAACAGTTGTCCACAAAGGACAGGTTTGAGAGGAAGAAGTACATGGGAGTGTGAAGGTGAAAGTCAGAGGTAGTGGCCAGGATGATCAGTAGGTTCCCCAGCACTGTCACCAGGTACATGGACATGAAAAGTCCAAAGAGAAGATGCTGCAGTTCAGGATCATCTGAGAGACCAAGGAGGAAGAAATGTGATGCATCTGTGTGATTTTCTCCTTCTATGTCACTGATTTATATTCTGGAGAAAAAAGAAACAGCAACATTCAATCAACAGATCCTGATACATAGGCAGTCACTGTTCACAATCTCTGGGTGAAACTCTGGGTGCCACCCTCTATGGAGCCAGTGGCAGTGGTTGCCACAGCAAGTTATAGCTCACTTCATTTTTAAATTTGTGTATAATCATTTATACATCCCACAACATAGCTGGAATTTCTTTATAGCACTGATTCCTTTGTTTCAATTTTCCCATTTGAATTTGAGGATGCATTCTAAATTTTGTGTTTGATAATAAGTCATACAATAAGTACTGTGAAAGGAAGGAAAGGATGTGGGGAAGAAACAATAAGAATAATGGTTAAATGGCAAACAATGTCCATGCTTCCCTTATTATTCAAATTAGTGCTTAGTGTGACAGTTTACAATGACAAAGGCAAGGTACTAAAAGGATTCAGGTAAAATCATTTACTTTGGGTGGCCTAAAACTCTGCCATGTAATTAAAGAATGCATTACTTTGCTCCTCACTGTTCTCTTCTTACATGTCCCTTTCTTTCTTCTAGAATATACTGCCAATGCTATTACTATGTAGGACATCAATAGTTGCTTAGGCAAGGCATTCATGTACTGCCAAAGAAATCCAAAGAATGATGTCTGGCTGGCAATAGTTCAACAAGGAATATGAGGCAAAAAACAGCATAAGAATGAAAGGTGTAGAAGAAACTAAGCAATAGGCTTTTTTCCTGTTCATTAATGGTACAGATTAAATGGGAGAAAATCTGGAAAAAGAAGCCACTTAACTCAATTACAAAGAAAGATTAAAGGAGTTTAATGTGTATAACTTGGCTGACAACCAAGAAACAATATGACAGCTGTCCACAACTCTCCAATATATATATATATACATATGTATATGTATATATATATATATATATATATATATATATATATATATATGTATAGGAGTGGGGGATTTTTATTTACTAGAGAAGTATGAATATATGAAATAATAACAAAGCAAAATTGAGAAACTAAACTTCAAGAAGAAAAATAATCTGCTAAAACTTAAAACAGGATGCTTCCTTCTATTTGAAAACATCTTACTGATCCACACTGGAATAAGCAGTACATGATAGGAAATGCCACATACTGCCAGGGAGCTGAACTGATCAAGATATAAAAATGAAATCCCATTTGCTTACCTGATGATCTGAATATATTGGTCTCTTTTTGTTTATGTCCAATCCTGCCTAATGCAGTGCTACCTATGGAATTAGAAAGAGGATAGTTATTACCTTTAAATTAAACCTAGTCCAAATTCTGAATCTTGATCTGAACAAAAGCTGACATAAGACATTCCAAGACTGGAAAAGAACATACAACAAGTGAAATGTGTTCAGCAATTCAGTTACTTTTAAATAACAATAGTTTTTTTGGTCTCCTTAATCAATTATAAATAAAAATTAATAATAATAATTCAGATTAGCTGGATATGGTGGTACATGCCTTCAATCCCATCATTTGAGAAGCTGAGGCAGGAAGACTGCTGCAAGTTTGAAGCCAGCCTGTATTAATAATGAATTCAAGACCAGCCTGAACTACACAGTGAAACCTTGTCTCAATTATTATAATCATTATTATTATTAAGAATGCCTAACTTTGATTGGAAGATGGCCTTCAGAAGTCTATGTATTAGAAATTGTTGTTCAGGTTACAACATCTAGGCATAAAAGGGATCAGTCAAACAATGACGGCACTAGCTGATCTTTTCAATGAACCAACAGAGTTCAGCACCACAGTTATCTTTCTAGCACACATATACATACATACATTCATACAACTTCTAAGACACCACTATGCAATATATTAACTAGTGTTAATTCCCTGCTTTTTAAAAAAATTCTATATCATTTCTATCTTTTTTTTGTTTTGCTTTTTAAGAAGAAGAAGAACATTGATGCAAAGATTCTCAACAAAATAATGGCAAATAGAATGCAACAAATCATCAAGAAGATTATACATCATGACCAAGTGGGGTTCATTCCAGGAATGCAGGGATGGTTTAACATACGCAAATCAATAAATGTAATACACCACATCAACAGAGCCAAAAACAAAAACCACATGGTCATCTCAATAGATGTAGAAAAAGCTTTCGACAAAGTCCAACACATGTTCATGATAAAAACCCTTCAGAAACTCGGAATACACGGCACTACCTCAACCTTATAAAGGCCATCTATGACAAACCAACAGCCAACATTATACTAAATGGACAAAAACTAAAAGCTTTCACTTTAAAATCAGGAACAAGACAAGGATGTCCACTCTAACCACTTCTTTTCAACATAGTTCTGGAAACACTAGCCAGGACAATCAGACAAGAGAGGGAAATAAAAGGAGTAAAGACAGGAAAGGAAGAAGTTAAATTATCACTATTTGCAGATGACATGATACTCTATATAGAAGACCCAAAAACTCCATTAAAAGACTGCTAGAGGTAATAAACAAGTTCAGTAGTGTAGCTGGATACAAAGTCAATGCTCAAAAATCAATAGCATTCCTGTACACAAAGAAAAAACTCACTGAGAGAGAAATTATGGAAATATCGCCCTTTACAATAACATCTAGAAAAATGAAATACTTAGAAATCAACCTAACTAAAAATGTAAAGGAACTATATGCTGAAAATTATACTATGCTGAAAAAGGAGATTGAAGAGGATATTAGAAAATGGAAGGACATTCCTTGCTCTTGGTTAGGAAGAACCAACACTGTGAAAATGGCTATACTCCCAAAACTGTTATACACTTTTAATGCAATCCCAATCAAAATACCATTGACATACCTCACAGATCTAGAGAAAACACTCCTAAAATTCATTTGGAAACAGAAGAAACCTAGAATAACAAAGGCAATTCTAGGCAACAAAAGCAAGGCAGGAGGCATCTCAATTCATGACTTGAAACAGTACTATAAAACCACAGTGATAAAATCAGCTTGGTACTGGCAAAGAAATAGAGGACCTGAGGACCAAAGGAACAGATTAGAAGATGCAAGCACAACTACAAAGACACTCAGCCACCTGATATTTGACAAAGGGGCTAAATATGTCCACTGGAAGAAGGATAGTCTCTTTAATAAATGGTGTTGGAAAAATTGGCTCTCTACATGCTGAAGACTGAAACTAGATCCATGCCTATCACCATGCACAAAACTAAAGTCTAAATGGATCAAAGACCTCAATATTAAAACAGAAACACTAAATCTACTGGAAGACAAGGTAGGTAAAAGTCTTGGAGACATAGGGGTAGGCAGAGAATTTATGAACCAAATGCAAACTGCATGGGAAACACTTCAAAGAATCAACAAATGGGATCTCACATTATTGAAAAGTTTCTGCACTTCAAAGGAAATCACCAGCAAAGTGAAAAGAAAACCAACAGAGTGGGAAAAAATTTTCACCAGCAACACCTCAGACAAAGGACTTGTGTCCAGAATATATAAAGACTTGAAAAACATCAAGCCCCCCAAATTCAAAGACCCTCTCCAAAAATGGGCATCTGAGATGAACACACAGTTCTCTGAGAAAGAATACAAATGGCAAATAAATATATGAAGAAATTTTCGCCATCACTGGTCATTTGAGAAATGCAAATTAAAACACCTTACTACAGAAAGAAGAGCTGCCATCAAGAAATCAACTGATAACAAATGTTGGCGAGGCTGCGGGGAAAAAGGAACACTGCTCCACTGTTGGTGGGAATGTAGACTGGTGCAACCATTATGGAAATCCATATGCAGAATTCTCAGAAGACTAGGATTGGAAGTTCCATTCAATCCAGCTACCCCCCTCCTGGGTATTTTCCCCAAAGAACTGAAAAGTTCATATCACAGTGATATATATGCACCCATGTTCATAGCTGCACAATTTGTGATAGCTAAATCCTGGAAACAACCAAGATGCCCATCAACTGCAGAGTGGATGAAAAAGATGTGGCATTTTTATACAATGGAACATTACTCAGCTATAAAAAGGATGATCTTGAGGCCTTCATAGGCAAATGGAGACAACTTGAGACTATCCTCATTAGTGAAATAAATAAGAATCATATTTATAAATATCATAGTGTGTCTCTAGAGTAAAAAGTAAATAAGAACTACAAGTGTAATAAAACCAAAATGTGTAATTGCTATTGTAAAAAAAGAGAGAAAAAGAAGGTGTTCTAAGGGATATAACTGCATGTAAGTTTGAGTGTGTAAAATAGATGACCATATTGCTGAATCTTTGTTGGATCTTTGAGCAAAACTGTAGTCTGACTGTTTGAATATTTACTATGTACCCTTTAACTTTGTAACTTGAATACACCCAGGATGACAGTACATAATTTATAAATTACTGATTTCTTAGTGGGGTTTTTTCTCATTCTCCTTTTTCTTTCTTTCTTTTAGAATTCTGTATTGTTGCTACCCTTTTTTCTGTTTTGTTTTTTTTTCTTCTCTTTAAATAAAATTTTAAAAATGTGTAACTGCTATTGTAACAAAAGAGGAAATAGGAAGTGCTATAAAAGATATAGCTGCATATATGTTTAGATGTGTGAGATTGATGACCATATTTCTAGGTTCTTGTTGGATTGCTGAACATATCTGTTTGCACTCTCACTGCTTGAGTGTCCACTTTGTGTGCTTTAATTCTGTAACTTGAATAACTATTTCTAAAAGAAAGATATGTAATATATCAACTAGTGATCTTACTATTTTTCTTCTTTTCTTGAAATTCTGTAATATTTCTACCTTTTTCCTGTTTTTTTCTCTTTAAATAAAAAAATATGAAAAAAGAAGAAAAAGAAGAAGTAGAAGAAGTCATCTATATACCCCTGAATCCCATGTGTACAATTTCTGAGTTTATGTAACTGTATATCTATCTGGGAAAAAGGTCAATAGTTTGCCTGATTTGCACAAAGGTGTATAATCCAAAAGAACTGGTAAGAACTTCTCCTGAGGACTACAATCTCAGAGATAAATTGGAATGCATATAAATAATCAATCCAGGTTTTAAGTTTCCACTCCAAGGAAGCAAAAGAGAAACAGACACACTTGTTGATCTGCAGTAAATACCTTAAGACCAAGATCAATACATCAGATGCAATGTATTACTTAACTCACACACTCCTATGTTCCCTGCAAGCCATGTAAAGTTCTAAGAGAATGAAGATTTTAACATATACCAAATGGTGAATGTCATGACTTTTTCTGCTTTTTCCTGTTAAAGTCAGGAACCTAACATATTATTCGTATTGATAGTTGGAAACAACATAATAATGCACCCATAAAGGACCACATGACAAGCAAAATGGAGACCAAATCTAAGCAACAGGCTCAATATATGAAATATATTCATAGGTTCAACTTAAACCAAGAATATATGACAACTGAAACCAAGAAACCAGCTCACATCACACAAAATTATAGGATTAGCCAAATATGTTTTTTAAAATGATAACTTTAAACAGTATCAGGAAGAGACCAGGCTGGAGAAACTTCCAGATACCAACTCTGAACAAGATAGGAAAGCATTCATAGCCATAGATAAAAGAGAGGGAAGAAAGGGAGCAAGCTAAGAAAAGAGGGAGGGAGGAATACTGAAAATCAAGTAAAAGGAGAGAAAAAATACCTTTTGAGATGGTCTGTTTCACATTATGACCATGAAGCATATTGTCAAAAATAATCTAGACATTCACCTACTGAGCGTCTATCAGCCATTGTGCTTGGTACTGCAAATTGAACCACGAGTACATTAGCAAAGTCCTGCCCTGTTGGAGCTTAATTTTGGGAAGCAAGAGAAAGATGCAGGGAGACAAGTATATCAGCATCATAATTTTAATCTGTGATAGATGATACAAAGAAATAAACAAGATGATATGATCAAGACATGAAAGAAGAACATATTTATGTATCTACTGTGACACAGAGATCTTCACATCAATTTTCAAAGTCACTTGGATTTTAGACAACTGAAGCCAAGAAAAAAACATAAGGATAGTTAGTCAGACACCAGTACTTCAAGAGGTGAACACTGGACATTCTGTTTCACCCTCATCATCTACATACTTCAGAATATTCCTAGAGTGACTGATGATTTTGTGATACACACTCCTTAGATGATAAGTTTAAGAAAAAATAACTGAATAGCATATCTGTGTCTTTCAAAAAAAAAACTATGCGAGGACACTGCACACTTTGTACACTTAATATAAAAAATACATCCTATCCAAATACTATCAAGTTCCATTCCATTCTAAGAATTTGTGTTTTGCTCCTACAGATAAATCTAATTGATTTCTATTGTCAAATAAAAAGGGGATAGTAGCACAACTAAGAGGATCCTATAAACCTTACCTTGGGGTATGCATGGCCTTATTTAATGTCCCCTCAACCCATGGCAGGGTTAGTCTAAGTGAAAGTGATAGTCTTTGCTAGTGATGGTGAACCTTTTAGAGTTTTCAATGACACAAACAGGCCATTGCAGCATGTGTGCCATAGGTTCGCCCCCAGTGGTCTATCATAAAAGATATCACATCTTCCTCTTTGCACTTTATGGTCACACACTTGGGAGATGTTGCCAGCTGCAATGTTGCCAGAACACTCAAGCAGTCCCATGGCAAGGTCCACATGTTCTCTTGACAGACAGTCAAAATGACTTTTACAGCCATATGAGTGAGCCGTCTTCTAAGCAGTTCCTCCATGCTAATCAAACTTTTATATGACTATCTCTTTGGCTGACATCTTGACTACAACTCATGAGAGACCAAGAACCAGAACCACTCAATCCTGCAGTCTAACTCCCTTCTAGCATTCACTGTAGAAGGTTGAGAGCTAAAATCTGTACTTCCAAGAAAAAGTAAGTAAATGTATTGGTTAGCTCTCTACACTGTGAAAAATGTTTGAAACCTGAAATTTAAAAGAGAAAAGGTTTATTTTGGTTCTCAGTTACAGAGGTGCCAGGCCATGTTTGGTTGGCTGCAAAAAACACAATGACAAAGAAATTGCTCATAGCAGACAAGAAGAATAAAAGGTAAGGAAAAACCAGAGACAGAAGAGATTAAGGACAGGATGGATATATACTTCAAAGTTATGCTTATAATAATCTACTTCCCAAGTGGGCCCATTCTCCTAACAGTCCACTCATTTATTGAAAAGGGTACTACTCTCATGATCCAGTCACTTCTGAACACATGAGGATGCACTATAGAACAGACCATAACTGCAAATCAAATTGGTAGATCAGTATAAAATCAAATATTGTAGCCAGACATAGTGACACATGCCTGTAACTGCAGCACTTAGGAGCCTAAGGCAGGAGGATCACTGCATATTTGAGGCCAGCCTAGGGTACATAGAGAATTCAAGGCCAGCCTGAATTAAATAATGTGTCAAAAAAAACCAAATAAGTAAAAATATTGTGCAAAGGCATATTGTTCTTTGAAGGCAACCATGTACATCTTCTACTAAATGATATCCAGTATCACTACATAGCAAATGGCAGTGGCATTTCTACTAAAATAGTATTACAGGGAGTTTTTATTAACTTGCATTATCCTGAGTTATGATTAGCAAAGTTTGGTATCTTGGCACTTCTGGGAATCAAGAACCACATAACATATTCCTGTAAGTTTAAACTAACTTAGTTACATGCAATGAAGAATTCTACAACTAAGAACCTACTCTTTAGCAAAAATTCTCCTATTTTATAGTTCCTATACCCCTATCTGAAGTTTGACGTTCTTCTTTTCCACCACAAATCTGCCCATTGTACACTGAATCCTATTTACTTGGGACATTCCTAGAAAACTTCTCTACTAGTTTTTCTTCTTTTCTTCTTTCATCTTTTCCTCTCTACCAAGTCCTTCCCTTTATCAATAATACACATCTTTCAATGTTACTATCACTCAAGCATATTAAAACAATAACATATGATAATTATCTATACTTCAATTTCCACTGAAATCCATCCCTCTACTTAAATTTCTGCTGCTAAATCTAGCAAGAAACAACCATCTATTTTCATCCCTTATGCTACTAGATTATGACATTTGGCACTGTTAGTCACCATGTCACTCTGAAATTCTCTTCCACTGCTTTCCAGAGCACCACTCCACTGCAGCACTAAGCAATAGTTTTCACTACTTCATCCCTCAGTCCCTTTCTAAGAATTATTCAGGGATTTACTCTCAGGGACATTAATATAGTTTCACTCCACTCCCAACCTCAGGGCTATAATACTACCTATTCATTGGTCACACTCAAATCTAAACATCTTCTCCACTGTCTTATCACACTATAAATTTATAATTTCTATTTAGAAAAATTACTTTATCAACTGTTTCAAAGCATCACAAAAACTCTCCTTAACTTAAAGGACAATTCTAAAAATTGCTCAAACCCTTAAATGGTATTCAGTATCAACTGCTGCATGTGTCTACTGAGCACTTGTAATATGACTACTCTTAATAAAAAGATTCTGTAAGTATAAAATACACAATGGGTTTCAAAAACAATGCAAAAAATAATTTTACATTGATTGCATGCTGTAATAATAATTCAGATATATTGGGTTAAATAAAATGTACTGATAAAATTAATTAAACTCATTTCTTTTTATTTTTAATGTGGCTATTAATTTTTTTAATTACATGGCTTGCGTTACAGTTCTATAAGATAGCATCGCTCTGTACATAAAAAAGACACTAGAAAAAATACACATTATTTATAAACAACAGTAAGAAAATGAAAAAAAAAACTGATTCTTTTCTATACTACATCAGCATCCTCCTCATTCAGAACTTACTATTTTATCCTACCAGCTTGTAGGCCCATTGCTATTGTTTAAAAAAGAAAGCTACATCCTGTAATCAAGACTTATAAAAAGTTCCTCTAAACTAATACAAATATACTTAAAGTTATCAGAATAATCCTTACATAAAAATTCGATATATGAATTAGAACATCATAAAAATACAAATAACATTTACTAAGTGGTATATAACTATATTGCTTAATTTAATCATTGCATCTCTGAGGTAGATAACACTGTTACCTTCCCATTTAACAAAGTCGGAAACTAAACCCAAAAAGAGGTTATATAACTTGCCCAAGGTCATCTTCTCAGTAGCACCTGTGCCACGCCTCAAATCCAGGCAATCTGACTCCAGATCCCATCTTCTCAATCACTACTCTTGCTTGAATGGAAGTAAAATTCAAAACAACGGCCAACCTGAAATGGTGCCCAGTATTCATACACAGTCAACTAAAACTACAAAAACTCACATTAAATAAAGCTTCTACCAAGTATGAGTACAAATATTAAAAATTCACAGAAAGTTTAAATTTAGAAGTAAACCTACAAGAGTAAAGGAAAATAATACAAGAATAAAATAATGAAACAGGACACAAAGGAGTCTTCTCTCAGAATTCTTCATGAACAGAAACATTACTATGGTCAGAAAAGTATAAGGGGCTCAGAATAGGACATGCATGCTGAGAAAGCAGAAAAATGTAGGGCCTTGATTCATATCCATGGAACCAACTGAAGATACCTGCATATAGTTCTGCTTCACCAGATCACATGGGGGTCAGTTCTTGAACAACTTACAGTGTTTCTCAAAAAAGAAAAAGAAATAATTCACACCTGAATGATGGGACTGCACAGCCTTTAATATTTTTATATGAAGTTTGGCATTTAAAAAAAAGTTCCAAAACCAAGACTCACAAAGTAAATATATAAGGAAATACGGGGGCAAAGATAACCATTGATTATATACACATAGGTATTTCTAGAAGAATACATCAAAAAGACCAACAGCTGCAGTAGAATGTGTAAAAAGAAAGTGAGAGTGAAGGGACCAAGTATAGGAGAGCAAGAACTTACATCCTTTTGGACTTTTCAAATTTGAACCAAATGAACATAACAAATGTTTCTCAATTGTTTTAAACACCATAACATTCAAAAATGCTGAATAATAAAAATTATGGTTATCTATTTATTCATACACAAGTCTTTGATGTTAACAAGATTACAGACTTCTATCCTTGATGAAAGAGTTTAGAATTCTACTTTCACACACTGTCATTACCCTTGCTCTCTGCTTCTCCACAACCAGAGACAAAAACACAATAAAAATGCACAAGGGGAAAGGAGAAAAAGAGGAAAGGAAAAGGAAAATGATACAAATCTGTTTATATATACATAAAATAGCTCAAATGATTATACTATTAATTCTATTACTTCTTGGAAAAGAATAGTTAATATTCATAAGATTAGATCAATTTTGCATGTCTATATCTGGTAATCTAAGCAACTCTTTTAAACCTTAAGGTAAGATAAGATAATCTAAAATAAGATAAGCAATATTACAACCATTATTAAATTCCTATCCTCTTGTTTGAAAGCCTACATTATTATTGTTTTGGGTTTTTGTTGTTCTTGTAGTTGCTGTATGCCTCTTGTCTTTTGTTTTTGCTTTTCTGTGTGCTTCTCTTTAAAATAAAAAAAAATTACAATGGAGTAAGTTCAAAGAGAAAATAAATAAATAAATAAATATGCACCCGGGAGCTATTTCAAATGCTGCAAAACACTGTTCAAATATTCTGTCACAGAGTCTGAACACTGAAAGATATCCAAAAAGGCAGAAACAAGCATTTAACACAGTAAAGTAGTTTTCATAAGCTATTAATGTGAAAAAATATTTCATAATTTTTAAGTTATTGAAGTAAAAACAAAACATAAGTCAGAGATCCCAAAAGAGTAGTGTCACAAAGCAAGTACATTATCTCTTAAACTTACCCAAAACTAAATGTCTATTATTTTCTTACTACCTACAAGCCACAATACTCACAGTTAACAACTCAAGATAGCAACCCTGAGTCCTTCCCCATGGAATTCTGGGTGTTCTATGACATCTCACTGACCAGAAATTAGGGGCTTCTGAATTACTAGCCAGGAGCATGACCCATCTCTTCCTCCTTGGCTAAGACAGGGTCTTCAGAACTGCCAAAGGTGTAAGCTCTCCAGTGTCTAGGCTTCTTTCTGAAAAGCAGAGCCAAGGTTTTCTGATGAGAGATGTAATAAGCCCTTTCTTTTAAATTCTTCACATGTCAGAACTTGCTTCAAAATCTATCGAAAAAATATGGCTTATTTTCATTAATTTACATTGTGTTGCCATTGTTCATTGTCTTCATTTTTAATTCTGTGATATTTTTAGCCAAATGAAATTAGATACAGTCAATTTTCCTCAATCTGTCTCATCTCCATTCTTCATCTTCTGGGACTCAATTCATGTGATCCTTTAACAACTATTTATTTCACACCAAACTAGATATCTCCCTAAAGCCTACCAATCTAGCCTCTAGGCATATTTCTTAAATAAAAGCACTAGTTCTTTGTAAACCTAAAATTTGCATACTAAAGGAACAAATCAACTATCAAAAGCCCTAGTAGTATATAACAGTTGCTCACCTCTAAGCAGAGTTTAAAATGCACTACACTTTATTATTTTTAAAGAAACAGCTACTGTCTTTCTCTCTTTGTAAAATACTATGTTTGATGGATCTAGTTAAACTAGAGGTGATAGCGTGAAGCAAAGGTTTTAAGTTGGTAAATTTTAAACCTTTTAATGAAAGTATATCGGTCAAAAGTTTTAATAAGTCTCAGCAGGACAGAGAAGAATTATCTGTTTGGAGGTATTAAAAGGGAATGATAAGCTATGATAACCTTAATCATTTGCCCAAGGATTTATAATTCCATTGCTTAAAGGTTAATGAAATTATGTGGTATTTGCCCACTCTTATACAGTAAATGATTTCATGCCTTGGACTGTATATATTTACTGACTGAATCAGATGACAGAAGAAATGACTCCTTTAATCAATTAATCTAATACATTTTTTAATTATACACTCCTGGGTATACAACTATCATTATCTGCTTTAGCCAATAACTGAGTGCCCTGAAACAAAACATAAGGTTTCCAAGAGCTTCTCAGGAAAAAAGAACAAATTCGTAATCAAAATTCTGAAAGAATATTAAATTGCTAATGTGATTGATTACTTTTTTAAAAAATTAGATATATTCTTTTACTTACTTTGTACTTTCTGTCCATAGTTACTAAATAGTTGTTTCTACAAAATATTAACATAAAATTCACCCTAGAAATTGAGAAGGGAATTCAAGACACTCTGAGGGTTAAGATGGATGTAGAAATGCAAACGACACACATGCACAATAAGGACAAGCAAAATAATACAAAGAATTGTAAGATAGAGTGACTGTTTTAAAACATGACAGTGCAAAAAATAAAACACACTGTACCCTACCTTTACTAGCATACAAAAGGGTTCAAGTTCAGTGCTCCTTTAGTTCCTAGTTGTAACAGAAAGTGCAAGAGCCTAGCAGAA